>JAPYYT010002474.1:0-20351 GCA_030522565.1 Ceratosolen corneri | reverse complement strand
TACGGGCCACTGTCCCACGGGCCTATTAGGAATTCCTCGGGGCCCGTCGGACTCGGAGATATTGAGGATGGCGCGCCCGTTTGAAATGTTAATGCTCTTTTTGTTTGGGCCCCGGGTCCCTTTACGCGGCCCCCCTCTCGTCTTTCCACGCTTCCTCGATTTTCCTATATTCTCGAAAAAGCGGCGAAACGAAAATTTTCGCCGCCATTGAGGAGGATCGCCGCCGAATGTCGTGAAACCAGCTTTGGCGTTTACCTCCTTTCTCATCCAAATTTTCAAAGGCTTAATTCAAATCGTGACTCGCTTACCTTTCGCTTAACAATTTTCAGTCTTTCCACGGCTTTTGAAAATTTGACGCCACAAAGTACGATGCAGCCGATTACACGAATGCGCGGCAGATATTTTGAGAATGCGAGGAATCTATTGTGCGCATTACGTAAGCTTGGAATATGCTTACAAAGTTACAAAGTTTAGAGGCAAAGAGTAAACAAAGAGGGGCTCAATTGAATGTAATGCAATGCAGCCTAATTTTTCTTTCCTATTCTTATTTCGTTAAATGTGATGTTAAATAAACAATCGAAAGTGGCAATTTATATGCTACATCGACTTACTCGAGAATTTCATTCAAGATGATGCATCGAAATAAATTATTTCAATTATATTCCAGTTCCATATTGGATTACGTGTGCTGTACGCGACGGTAGAGGACGGGAATACTAATTCGTCAATTATTTCGCAATTTGTCTTTGTTGGTTATTACATTAACAATCAATTAAAATTATGGCCATATCTTACGGTGGCTGAGCATCAAATTATCACCGACTTCTCTCCCATTATAATATTCTTCTATTTATTTCACTGGAATTTTTTTTTTTACCCCAAATACCGTATTTCTCAGAGGATCTGCTTTATTTATGTAAGACGAAGAATTTCCAAGACTTTTTTTTTTTCTTTACTTCAAATTATACTTTACAAATGCAATTAATTTCATTTATACTGCTGCATGTGTACAAATGCACTTTATTTCATTTCACTTTAATAAGGACTTCCAGCGCATTTAAGAACCTTAAATTTTCCAAATCACATTATATCTCCGTTCCTACATACACAAATTGCTCGCCTTTATTATAAAACAATAGCCTTCTTCTTAAATTGCATTACCAAATAGAACAACGACAATTCTAAAATTAAAAGAAAACAAAAAGTCTTTACCTACTTATCGATTAACCAACACCGCCACATATTAATATGCATGCAGTATGAACTTACATCTAATGAAACACGAATTATGTGCCGTGGAATATTTGTATTATAAAATTGTGTAATACTTATACTATTATTATTATGGTATTATTATTATGAAATAATAATGGTGTATATTATAATTAACGAAAACTGCTTCGCTTAAATTTATGTGAAATTTATGCGAATCTAGGCTTTCAAATTACGAAGGAGATTGATGTTTACTTGAAATTTAAATATTTATACTTAATTCTCGAAAAAACAATTACATTTTTTTCGAATCCCTTCAATTATTTTCACGTGAGACAATTTACGAACGATGCTGAATAATGATAAAAGCATTATAAATGTTCTGCTATAAAAAAATTTACGACCTTCCTCCTAATATTGCTCGAAACATATGCGATTTATTGAGATAAAACGTTTTCGATTGGTTATCTTTAAATGGCTATTTCAGTACTTAAACACACATGTACATGAGCGAAATATATATCACGTGCATGGCACATTTTTAGATAAAATTTTATTATGCTGGGGAAAATTAATTAACTTGTGGCTGATTAATTTATTATCTCGAAAGTGTAGCTTATAAACAGCGATCTTAAATTGTAAGCATTTTTCTTATATTATATTATCCATTTTCATATATCTTTGGAGCAGAAACATTATGCAAAAAACTCAAGTTACAACTGTTTGAATTTTTTTCAATTCACTGTCTCAATTTACAACAGCGTTTTATTTACACTTGGCCGTCCCAAGCATTATTATCAATATTGCCGTACACATTCGAATATCATGAATTTCATTTAAATAAACCCACACTATAACGTGCTCTCTCACTATTATTTTGCTCTATAATAAAGATTTAACGATAATGTAGCTAAACGAAAGAAGGTTAGAGTAACTCTCGCCCATTAATACAGAATTCTCGAATTTTCAAGTATGCCTCGAGCAAATGATTTGATTGCCGAGAGAGAAAAGAGAGGCTGCAACGCGTAATCAAAGCGCACAAAAGAAGGTGATTGCAAGTTGGTGACAGTGAAGAGCCTTATCCCTCTGAGCCCTCGGAACCTCCAAAGCAAATGACAAATCTGGCAACATTTTTGAGAAAATGTACGCTCCATGCGCTCGCGCAATAAAATCCCGCCACGGGGCATCGATCATTACGAATGTAAATTGTAATTTTATGCATCTCCGTTGAGCGTGCGAGGAGTACTGCGTGAAACTGCACTTACACATGAATCTTAAGCCTCTCGGAGGCACGCCGTTATCATGCGGAAAATGGCTGTAATAATAGAGACGTAGCTGCCAACGAGATAAATCAGAATTAACGTCCGAAAGCAAGAGCATTGAATAAGGCAGTCGTCCGTGTCCCAAATGGAAACGCTGATGAGAGCATTTCTCCCCCCCCCCTCCCCCAATCTCCCTGCCCTCGCCTATTCAAGCACATGCGCGCACAAATGCACTCGCGATTACTTATGTTGCCGACGACAAGTTATATAATCGCGTACAAATGAGTGTCGGACTTGGTGGACACCTTCTTCGTGACACTCTAATATATTTCCTCCGGCCCTCGATCAATAGCTTTATTATACTGCCCAACGACAAAAGAACTCGCGCTTTATAAAATATAAATGAGAAATCGCTTTACCGTTTCAATTTGCCTTATCAACGTCTCTACATTTCTTTCTCCCCCGCTCTCACTTTTTGGCAATTCCACGACTTTCGCCAACATTTATTCGGCATCTTATGCAGCAAATGCTCTTAATTAGCCATTTTAATGGCTCATAAGATGCGTTTGAGGTGTAACTTGGCACATGTCACATTCAATGTAACTTTAAGCAAGCGGCCAACGACACAAGCCCTATGCTCCCGTGATTATTCATTTCTCAGAAATGGATATTACAATAAAAGCTCGCTATTATTAATGAGAACATTAGTTCATACTTATCTATTAAAGTATTTATCATTCGAAGGGCTAGATTTTCATTTTCATTTGCTAATTTTATACTCGGCGAGACCTTTTTTTTACTTTACAACGTCTCTAGTTATAAATTTCACATTAATCCGCCACTCGAGAATAAACTTTTCGTATATAAAACATTTTCTAATTTTTTTCATTCGATAAAAGCTTTCGAGGAAGGTTGCTTCACAGTACACACAAACGCACACACGCATGCACATTTACTTCATTTGCTGATGAGATAATTGAAATAAATAAAGTGAATTATGAAAGTTTTCGCTTCCACGCTGTTTAATACAGGCATTAATATTATTACGGGAATTTTCAAAAATTTACAGAATTTTCTCCCAAGTAGCGTGGACATTGGGTGAAAAGTCGCTTATTCCCATTAAAATTATCCTCAGGCTCACAATATATACAATCATGCATCTTTTAGCGCATACTCGGCCATTCAATTATTGAACGCCATATCGCGACGCAGCATCCTTCACAATAGCATTCGAATAAAATAATCCCTCGGCAGGAAAGAGCATCTCGATGCATCGACAGCTTCGAGCCATTAAATATTCGTAAGCTCAAACTATTTTAATATTAATGCAGATTAATCGAGCATCCATTCAACAGGCTGCCACTAAAAACCCATCGCTGATTAATAAATTTCGTATTATTCGGCCGAGGCGAGCCACCGCTCTCGCCACCCCCCGACACCTTACGCCGATGCCCTGTTTACCCGCGCGCGTGCCCACGCACACCCGCGCACAACACCCATGCACATGCCTCCCGTGAGGATTGAGGCGCGAGGACTCGGGCCGGCCAAACTCACCCGCTTCTACTTCCGAGCGAGCCTGCAGGAGCGCGCCCGAGTGCCAAAATCGCTCTGTGTGTGTGTCTGTGTGCGCGCGCGCGAGAGAGGTGAGAGGCGACGAGAGTGGAGGGAGACAGCTCCAAACTTTATGTCTCAATTATAGCGGCCTCTCGGACGTAATAACAATAAACGTCACATATATATTCGCCGAGCCGAGGTGAGGCTCGCGCACAAGCTGCTCCGCCGCCGGGCGCATGCGCGCGCGCGCGCGACTCAGGATCTCGTTTGGCTCGAAAGCTCGGGCGCGCAATTAGTCGCCGAGGCTCCAGCCCGTAATATCCGACGTCCGCGAGTTCACGCCACGGCGCAATGAGCTGAGATCGCTTCGTCTCCGCCGCCCCCTTCCACTGTCTCTGTATTTTCGCGCGAGGGGCCGGTGTCTCACCTTTTGCGCCGCTCTCTCTCTCTCTCTTAATTGCCGGCGATTCAATTTCGAGATGAGGATAAATCTTGGCCGATGGAAGCTGCGAGAGAGAGAGTGAGTGAGAGAGAGAGTGAGAGAGAGGGGAGGGGAGGGGAAGTTAATAAGCGCGCTGGGAAATTTATCGGCGCGTGCGCGATCCCGTCAGCTGTTTATGCCGGCCCTGTCGATAAATCAATGGCCCCGTGCATTTCCCGCATATTCTCGCGTGAAATGGCTATTTTTCTCGTGGCGCTTTGTCGCTGGGGCTTTCTGATAGCTATTCGTCGTCTGCGGGCTCCCGAGTCCATTATTTCACGAAGCTTCGTTAATTATATCGAGCCCCGTCCGCTTCCCGCTCACTTGCCGGATGAAAGGATTTCGTCGTTGGCGAGATAAGTTTGGGCTCCGTTGGACGAATGTCGGCCGTCTTTTTCATCAGCTGCTTCGACATTCAAGTGATCGTTGTTGCACGGAAGTTATACGGCTAGTCAATGAAATTAAGCGACTCGGCCTCACTGCGTCCTCCCGCCTGCCTACGTCTTAGGCAACTGTGGGTGTTGCTGTCTCGAACAAAATTTACAGACGCTAACTTTATAGTTTTGTATTAATTAAAGATAACGGATAGAGGCTGCAGCGAGCGAATAACTAATTTTGACAAAGCAGCCATATAAATTCAAATATATGGGGGCTGCTCGCTGGCCTTACGCCTCCCAACGAATATCATGTGCAGCTTACATTGGCTTTGCCGAATTCGAAAGGAAATTTCAAAATAACACGCTCCGCGACCGTAATCAAGAATCCGAGATCTTTTTACATAGGACCTCGCCTCCATATCAGCGGCCCCTCCTTTAATTAAACACTTAAGGAACAAAGTTTACCGATTAATTTCAGCCGCTTTCGAGAATATCGATACAAAAGCCAATTAAAATGCTAGTTCGGTGCTCCCGTAAGATTCTGCTACTCAATAAGCAACGCGAATTCCCGAAAGCTGCGAAGGCTTCGAGGTCGCTTCGCTTTAAGCAAGAAATTCGACGAACGAAGGAATTTTTTGTAAATACAACGTCTCCTTCGCGCACACAGCGTTGCGACACGCAAATAATTATTACATTGTAATTACGCGCACTGCATTACGGTGAAACTATTTATCTTATTATCGGAGAAGCAAAGTGCGCGTTCAGGTCGAATAAAAACACGTAGGTAAAAAGCATATGAAATGCTTAAATGTCATTGCGAATATGCAAATCAACTAATAATCAATGCGAACCGCTAGCATTTTTCCAAACATAATTACAATAATCACGGTGAAATAAAGACTTTTCAGCGTTAAAAGATTATCGAGACTAGGCACTTGGTAGTGTCAACCTACATTTTAACATTCATTCTCGTAATGTGCGACTTTTTTGCTCTTTCTCCTTCCTCTTCAATTCCACGTTATTCCTCGTTAAGTGAAGCCGAGGAATGCGATTGCTTATTTAGAGCGCAAAATATTACATACTAATTCTCCAATTTCATAAATATCTATTTCAAAGTGACTTTCCAGCATTTTAATTAATCGCGACAACTTTCGTGCTCTCCGCTGCACAAGCTAAATGTACTTAATTGAGTAACTAATAGTCAAGCCAATGGCATTATAGCACACAGCCAATAGATAATTTTAGCTTTTGGCCTCGCAACAGTCCATATTTCCCTTAATAAATGCACCGAATTATGCCAATAGCGAATTTATTACAAATTAATATTTAAATTGATTCTTTAGGAGGCGCGCCTTTAGAATACGCGAAATGACAAGATACGTTATCTATTACATTCGCGTAAAGTGTTCCTCGAGGAGCCTCATTTCGAATCTAGTTTTTGCAGACACATTCCTAGCTGTAAAAGTTTTACTAAAAGAATAACCGGTTTTTACGTGCTCGCCGTGCTGCGAATTGGCCACATTCGTGAATTTCTCAAGTGTAAAGGGTCACTTTTATTTACACGTTAATATTATTCCGAGGCCAATTTTACGTTGACTCGAGCATTATTGTTGCCAATAGATGGAAAGATATATGACTGATGGACGTGCGATGAGCGTTATATATAAGATACGAGATTGTCGGAATTGACACGCGAGCTTAAATATCAACGAAAGCCTAAATCAACAAAGTCAGGTGAGTTATGCCGTGCTTGACAATATCATTTTCCAAAGTGATATTTTATTTCGATGAAAACTCGCGATACTCATTGATCTTTGTTGCAAAAATTATAATCATTGAGCTTTATAAAACGTTTAGAAAATATAAGATGGACGTAATTCGAAAATTAAAATACGAAATTCAATTTTATAATATGTATTATTAATGATTTGAAATGATTTGAAGTTTGAGTTTAGGCCAATATGACGAATTATCGAAGCCTCGTTTTGATGTGATAAAATGTGTTTTGATAAAATGTGTATACAATTTTTCCATAATATTCGACAAAAATTGTTAATGAAGTAACTCTAATGTGGAAAAGCTAATTTTCTCATCGGGAGTTAATTGTTATGTCTGTGGTAACGTTCATAATTGAAATTGAAATAATGTCACGGAGATATAATAGCGCAGTATATATATATATATTTATATGAAAGTATAAAATTTTTAATTATTTTAGTGAAAAAAGTTTTAAAATTAAAAATTTTTAAATGCACACCGAGCATAAAAGGAGAAATTGCGGATCTCTGTAAATACATTATCTTACATTATAATTGCATAATATATCGCGTTTCAATTGAACGAATAGTACGTGAATTGTATTTACCTGCATTTGTTATTATTATTTCCTTTTTTTTTTTTTTTTTTCAATAATACGAAACAAATTCGGGATTACAAATACAAAATTTCATTGCATTTCAATTGTTTTTTTTAAAATAATGTTTTTTAATAATATTCATATTTAAAATAAAAGTTTTATATAAAATTCAATAGACTCGTGCCAGAAGAAATATTATATATTCATTATCACGGAGACGTAAGAGAGCAAAAATATATCGCACAAGTTATTTAAAAAGTTCTCATAAAAAATCCATTAGTAAATTGCAGAGTAACAAAATTATATTCATGTTGTTTTTATGGCATCTTTATTTGATCGAAAATTGAATTAGACTTTCCATTATTCCCCCTTAATAATAGATGTATTAAACATTATTACAATGTATTAATTAATGAAGCATTTTTTTTTCTTTTCCCTCGTTTACATTCAGCACTGCAATGGCAAACGGTATAACTTTAAATTGAACGATAATTGAATTGAATATCTCGCTAATATTACTTGCTGATCGAAGGATACTATTTAATAAATTTCAAAAGAAAAAAAAAAAACACGCAATTGACCGATAATTGATAGTATAATGGTTTGGGCATTAGAGAGTGCAGTTTGGACGTGAGCCACTCGGGATAATTCGAACGTAGTTTTAACAATAATTTTAACGAGAAAAATATCATAATAAAAAGGCCAGTTATAATAGGGAATATTGCGGAAAAGAAGAGGATCGATAAAACTGGCTCACCTAGTGTTAAGCATCTCTTGCCTTCGAATAATACGCTCGTGTAATTGAAATTTTAAGCAGCTTTGCCCTAAATTCTCGTGCATTTTCTTATAAATACAAGTGAATTGAAAACTCGAGTGAATTCCAGCCTACCGCAATGTCCCTATTAATTTAGAGCGAAAAAGCTTCGCGATTCTTTACCCTCAAATGCTATTGAGAGACGGAGCTCATCGCGAGCTCACCCGCGCAATGTTTTATTATTGCAAAAGTACGGATAATAAATAAAAAACATCCGTGGGGAATGAGGGAGGAGGCAGTACACCGAGCATAAAATTGGCCAATAAATTATTAGCTTTTCAAATATTACCGAAATACAAGGGCATCTCGTGGAAATTGCCAGGTAACACGTCATATAAATATATACGTCTATATAAGACTCGGCGATTGTCGCGTTTCCAGCGACAATAAAAACTCGACGCAAAACCCTCGAGGATTAACATCTGGTAGGGAAATAATATATATTTGCAGTTATTATTAAGTATTGCGTAAATATGCCATTCGGTGACGCATATTTAAGCGGCCTAATGAGTCTATTGATTTTTCTATTCAAAGCTTACGTATCGATGATAATGCGAGCACACATTTACTCTTTTTTTCTCTCTCTCTTTCTCTCTCCAAGTCAGTGTGCGCGGATACTCCCCGTGAGACTTGAAAATCGTTAGGACACAAAAGAGGTCACATGTGACTCGCTGTGTATTGTGTTGTTGTAAATACAATATCATGCATACAACTAACAGGAGCGAGAGCGCAGACAAGTTAATAAAAAAAGAAAAAGAAAAAAACCTGCTAATATTCGTCGCTTTTAATTCATTAAATGTGAGAATAAAATATTGTCGAGATTTCATTGCAGCGCATTCATTCTGTATATTTAAATATTACGAAAGAAGAGTGCTCCTCTTATTAAAAATAAATGTCCATTACGTACGTTACGTCACAGTAGTGCAGTTAATAAGTTAATAACGATGTAATGTGTAAACGGTATTATGTAATTTGTTAGAAAAAAAAAGTTGTTATAAATTTAAGGCCGAAGCTTGGCACAATGTGAACTATTGAAAGTTAAAAAATTTGAAATCTAACTCTCAATACAATTAAATATTGATCTTGGAATGCATTTTGTTAACAATGCTTCATTGTGTGCGTGCAATGATCATTCGAATGAGTGGAAAATTCAGATATCATTTCAATAATACGCTACGCTCACATAACATGCGCAAACATTATTATTTTTACAATTTAAATAATACGTCGCAGCGGATTGAGTCTGAAATTATCGGATGAGGACTACGGAGTACAATTATTTTTTTTTTTTCAAATTAATTCACTATTTCTTCTCTCAAATTCTCCACGAATTTGAAATTTCATCATTTTTTCTGTCTTTCTTACATTTCATTTGACTGCTGCTTGAATTTTTTTTTGCCCCCACCTTCTTTCTCCTTCTCTTCTCACAGGATTTATTAAACTATTATAGATAACTTTATCTTGGCAATACTATTACATTTATATTGCCATAATGTATTATTGAGAATCAAGTTTAATGTGATATATCGAAAAATTATGAATTATTCAGGCCATAAATTCTTAATGAAAGAACAGTTAAGGCGAAGGTTATAATTAGCGAGGCGGATAAAAATGAAATGGCGAATAAATAAGGATACGCATATATACTGTCGAGTTATTCTTTTGAGCGCTAAAATAAAGCTCATTTAATTTACTTGGTGGGGCATATTATAAAAATAGATGATGCTGTACCGAAAAGCTAAGCGGCCGCCCTGCCAAGCTCGCATAATTGAAATTCTTTCCTTTTAATTTGAGGGAATCCTTTAAAATATCAGGATCGCAATTCCCCCCGTGGATCACTCCTTGCGTCACACTCACTTGAAATTCAGTGACTACGAGCCGACCTACGATAAGCCAATAAATTTCCCATAAATTGCCGTGTATTTCTGCTATCGAAGCAGCAGCCACGTATTTATATTGAAAAGACATGATACGTGGCGTGACCGACACCAACACTCCACTGCGCATTAATAACGTGGTCAACTAATTTTCCGACAAATCATCGCCCAATGACATTCATCACACTTGGTGCCCAAGCATATTCGCAAACCTCGTTCCCAAGATTTTCTCCATCAGACATCGCCGACACTTTCCAAGCTCACTTGATGCTCACCGGCCCTACGCACCTCCCCCACACACCACAATCCCATCGACTTTGAGCGACACCAGCCCACGTCTCTTTAAAAAAAACAATAATCCGATCCTTGCCGCGCGGGACATTCCCACCTTACGATGACCTAAATAAACTGTCGTGACGCTCCGCCATTACGCGCACTTTCGATCCCTCGTATCGCTCTCGTCGCGCCACATTATGCGCTCCGAGCTCATTTCCATACGTACATAATGTCACGTGCTTGTCATTTACGCGCGTTTAGGCATCCCGCCGCCGTTGCGAAATCTCGCCTACTAACGCTAGCGAGCAACCCCCTCTCCTCCCTCGCACCCACACCCCGCCCCAACTATCCTTATCGGCCAGTGGCCGTCGCCCTCGGCGCTGTCCGCGCCTCTGCGCCTGTGCCTTTTACTCGTTATTATTGACGGCTGTAGGCGATCGATCGGCCGATATTTGCATTCAATCGGCGAGGAATGGGCCACATGTCGAATGATTAGCTTTCAAGTGTTTGTAACGGCACGTGGGGGGATGATGGACTTTTTGACTCGTGGTAATCGCCAGCCTCCCTATCATGAATTTCTTATCAATACGCCCACCCACCTCTCTCCCACCCACCTCTCTCTTAACGGTCAATTTTCATTTTTCGACTCGCAACGAGCGCAATTATCGGATTTATGGCTCTGTGAGGGCTTACTTTTGCAATCGTCGACCGGCAATTGAATTCGTCACGTTGGGTTCGCTCGAGATTACGATAATTATCCGCGTGATTATTGAGACCAGAGACGGATAGATTTTTGTTTGAATACTCGTCAAGTCGGCGCGGGTTTATCAACGACATGTCCCATTAGAAATAAGTGTTTCGGATTTTCTATTCTCATATTGTCAGCTTTATCGTTCAATCTCATTTCCAGCTGAAGTCATAGCCTTCCAGCAATGGGTATTAAATGTATTCTAAAAATTATGATTCTTCTCCGCTTTATATATGTAGTGAGTTAATGCCTACCATTAATAATTACAGCCACATCTAGTAAATTCAAAGCTAAACGGATTAAGGAATGTTTATATAAAAATTCACTCTTTATGTAAATTATGCACAAGTGAGAAAATTTGTTTCACTTTTGCAAACAATTTATTCTGCAATTTCGTTAAAAATTACAGCAATTACCAATTCTACTTATTTTATTTCATAATCATTTGTAATTGTAATGACCGAGGCATGAAATCTACGCAGAGCAATGACATGATATATGCAAATGTAACTTGTATGCACTATTTCTCGCTCGTAATAAATTATTTATCCATATGCATATGAAACGGCCGTGATAATAAAATAATTTATATAAATTTTTCATGAATCTTAGGATTATAATATTAAGACTGCGGAGAAGTTGAAAAATAAAAAAATCAAGTAGTTATAAATGCAAATACTCATTCAACTGATATATATTTGAATTAGTTCAAGTGCAGCAAACAAATTGCCGTTCTTTATGGCGATTTAAATATTTAGATGAAACGATGAAGTTATTTTTAAAATACATGTACTAATTAAAATCGGTATAAGTTATTCAAATAATGTTACTTTATCGCCCTTATTTTTTACTAATTAAAAAAAGAAGAAAAAAAAGAAAAAGTCAGCCAAGATACAATCGTAAATTTTTCTTTCCTTACATATTCTCTTCATATAAATACTCGATATATATTATTAACTTGATAATTATTGTTATGTTCATCCCATATTTCTTTGGATAGAAATCTGAAATTAATTCAGATAAACTCAGATTCGTAGCGTTTTATTACTTTCATTTTACAAATATAAAAATTTATCCTCGCGTTTTACATAATAGAATACAAAACCTAACATATAATATATATTATATATATATATATAATTTGTCAACTACAAATAACAATAGTCGCTTGGTAATATTGAAAAAATTAAAACTCAATTACCATATTTTCCGTTACATTTATTTATTATGATTAAATTTATCGTGGAATAAATAATTTCTGCTTTAAAATGAAATTAATTACGAAATTAAATAAAAGAATATATGTTAATATATTTCCGGATTTTTGCATAATGTTAGGAAAAAATTGAGGGGAAATTTAACAGTCAAGTTCTGATGTCTGATTTAGAACTTTTAAAAAAGTCAATTAATTGCAAACAATGTAATTCTGGAATATCGTTGTGTATAAATATTCTTATCATTTATGACTTAAAGATTCCTGTATATTCATTTCATGATAATTTGTTGGATATTATTATTATAAATTCTGAAAGAATATATTGATTATAATAATAATTAGTTAATTAAGTAAACCAAACATTGTTCGTGATTTAGATTGTCTATTTATAATAATGTACAAATTATTGGGAAAGAATAGGAAAATGTGTATGAGCGATAATAAAAGCATTATTTGCGGAAAATATGATATTAATGCTTTAGGAGTATCAAATTTAAATTTCGTATTTCTCAGAATTTCCAGAATATTAATTGATATATATATGGATTTGAATAATACTGGATGATGAGAAATTTTTATATCAAGTCGAACAGTTAAATAAATATTAAAAGTATAAATATATCGATATAGGATGGAAGCTTATTTCTCGCAGGTAGAAAGTAATTTGTAAATATGTTAATTCACGAAATAATGAATATACTTTTCAAAAAATGAAAAAATAAACTATTCTGTCATAATTTCAGTAGCTTAATTCAAGCCCTTTATTCATCCTTGTGCTGCAATAATCGTTTAATCCCTCATTTATTGTAATAAAAAAGCTATAAAACGGATAAAAATCGTATTATTACATTTTATGGCTCACGTTGCTGTTGGGCCATTAATTTCTCCAACGAAGAATTTCATCAGCAAGCTTTTTTTATGCCTTTGAATTGTTATAAATTTTTTCAACAAGTTATACTTTTTTGTCATTGATTGGAAATTTTCGTTTTAATGCATCGATTCTTCACGCAAAACTTCTATAAAGTCTCGACTTAAGTGTGCTTCAAATTTCAATTGTGTTCGAGAGGAAAAAATTGTGTAATAATCATTTATACGTTGGCATATCTAATTCTCCAATGATAATTTCAAAATACATTAAAATGATTAAATGTCGACGTAATTAATGCATTAATGGTGTTAATAAAAATTCATCCTCTATTACGTTAATTTATACACGAATTGATAAGTATTAGTAATTTCATTCATACACTGTGCAAAGATACAGTAATAACAATAGAATTAGGCGAATGAATAATAATAATAGGTTGTTTGTTACATTATTTAGTTGACTTATTTTAAATTACACGGCTACGCTATATATCAATTTCATACATATGCAAAGCATTTCAAACTATTTAAACTTTATGTAACTTTAGAAAATAGTTTAATTCATTAAAATTTGTTACATAATATGAACTTTCTCAAAGCAGATATTTCACAATGCAATATGAAAAATAATTCAAATGTAATATAGCTTGATGTTACTTTCTGATAAAAATATCGTAATTACAAAATGTAAATATCTAACATCTTTTAAATAACTTTTCTTTCGGGTGAATATTTTATGTTTAATTTGAGTTAGATATTAGTTATATCTAGGGAATAATTATTGAATAAATATTGAAATATCAACTATGTAAATGATTAGAAACCTTTTATATTAGAATATGTCAAATAATAAATTCATAAATTTCGGCTGTGAATCCTTTTTTTTTTAACCATGACAATCACGAGAACAAAGTAACCCGAGTTTTTGGAGAAAGTTAACCAATACAGCTTTAAAGATATAAGCGTTTTATTTATTTTTCGTACTAAATTTCGAAAGGCAGTCGGCGCTTTTAAATTGTTATATTTTTTATTAATAATTTTTAATCTAAGAGCTGAAGTCTGAATTATTAATTTATTATATTAACACATTTTTAGTACTGTTTATTTCATAACAGCAAATAAATTTGATGTAATGTTGATTACAATATTCATGAATTACCGTTCATCAAAAATAAAATTGTGTGAACCTCGCAATTTACTTTCCGTCACAGTTTTTTTTTCTCTCTTTTCTTTTCTTTTTCTTTTTTTTTCTTTCGTAGATAAATTCGAGTTTAATCATAAATTCATGAGCTCACATAATATAGTATTTTATAATTATATAGGCTTCGTGACATTCATAGATTATTATCTCATTGTTACAAAATAAACATCTTTTAGCTCTTATTTATTCCAAATTTATTCGCCATACGTTTCTATAACGCTCACTTTATAATGAATAGTTATAGTTGAGTAAAAGGACATTAGTTTGCGATCGGATTCCTGAATTTCGGAACTGCCAATCTTGCTAATAATAGAAAAGAATTGCCAATAGCGATGAAATTATTCAGCATCAAAAAATAATTCAATACCGAGAACGAAGCGTCGCGAGGTTAAGAAATCATAAAATGCATTGGGTATTGCCGTGGTAATTAAATTTCATAGATTAAAACACTAATTAAAAGACAAGATTAATTATATTGGAGTACGTGAATGTATTAGATGGTAGAAGAGAAGTTGAGAGATAGCACACTTTGATGTAGACAGGCGCACCAACACGCAAATACGAAGAGAGATGACATTAAATAAGGCTTTAAATGGCAATTATAATAAAAACACTTGATAACTATTATAACTATTAACGAATTGCTCTCTCTCTCTTTTCAAACGGTAATACAATAATCCGAGCTTTTATTAGGCAATCGATTAATTAGCCGAGCAATGTTAAGCATTTGCCCTCGACTTATTGGCCCAGCTGGCCTAGAGATTTAGCACACACCATGACAGTCACATAAACTGCCAATAGGACAGGTTGCTGTTTTTACGAGGGCGCGAGCCGGTCGCATAAATTCCCGTGCAACCGAGCTTATTCATCCGCATAATAGAGACACGCACTCCCCCCCCCCCCACTCCCGCGGGGGGAATTACCCGGCTGCGCCTCCTCGTGGCCACGCGCAATGAAAAGACACGAGGCACTAGAACTCGCTCCTGGCGTCGAGTGAAAAGCCGACGTCCCGCGGCTCGCGCAGCTGCACCGACGACGACCGCATTCCCCGCCTTCGGTATCCTGCCACGATTTTATTCACCCGGGCAATAAAGGCGCGCCCTGGCCCTCCACATATTTTATAATCAAGCACTCGGACAATGACGGCGCGCCGTGTTGCCGCGAGATCGACGAGATCGATCAGCCGTGACGGCCATTTAGGAAGCGTTTCAGCGGGGTTGGCGTTTGACTCCCAGTGTCTGTCTGTCTGCCTGTGTGCCTGTGAGGGAGTGTAGATTTTTTGTCGGTCTTGGCGGGCCCGCGTCCGCGACAATTTCCCTAATGAAAGTTTATTCGACCCAAGGTTATTTACATTTATATTGTTATAGGTGGGCCGCGGGAGGCTGATGGGACGAGGTTCGGGGATATTTGTCAAATAAACGGATTGTTGGGAAGGACAGGGAGTAAATTATGGAGAGCTCTAGTTGCGCAAGTGTGAGATATTGTTTTAGATAAAGTGGGACGGGGATTCAATGCTCGCGACGAATGAAATGAAATATATATTATTGAAAGTAATCTGGCTATTTAACTTATCATTGGCGCTGCGACCCGTCATTTTGTTATTTCAAACGGACTTTTGTATTGTGCTGTCGGGCGAGTCCGAATGGGGGGGGGGGAGAAAGACTGTTAAATTTGCCTGAAAAATACGTGCCGTTATTTAATTACTTTTTTTTATTATTGTTCGGTCGACATTGTACCTGATATTGTAATATTTATTAAACGTAATTGCACTGTCGGCGGCGCGGCAACTTTACAGTCTTCATCGTTGAATAATATTATGCTGTATTGAGTAACGAATAATGCCGGGAATAATTAATTTATGTCATTATTAATTTTCATTGTGCCCCGTGCTCACTGCAATAAGACTCGAGAATTATGAATAATAAATTTCTATAGACATATTAAGTTATTATCCGCCAATTAAGTTGATTTTTTTTTTTTGGCCTTTAACAGCTGTCGATATAATAAATAAAAGAATACCCTCGTGACTTTTCGTTCTTTATGGAATGGCGTTTATAAATTTCGTTACAAATATTTCAGGGAATGCAATTATTTCATTTCGAATGCTTTGCTTTATTTGCTCGTTGAAAGGCTTATTTTCTTCTCTTTTTTGTTTCAAAAACGTAAGGTAAGTAATGGGATTGTTCTTTGTAAAGAAAAAGTTCGTGATTAACGGTCGCAACGCATAAAACTCTACAAACCCTGTGACATGTAATTCTACGAAATATTGGCATATTGTTATTACAAGAATAAATAAGTAATTTATTACATCATTGGAGATTAAGGTAACAAATTTATTGAGCTTCTAATCATAGTTGCAAATATTCGCATTTTATCCAGCGAAAAGGAAATGCCAAATGTTGTCGTACGAGTAATCAAATTGCATTTTCTATAATTTCTTTTTATGCTTTTATATTACACAAAAAATTAAGAATTGCTTTATGGGAATAAAAGGTTTGACATATCATTGTATGAGCCTGTCTGAATAAAACGGGAAAATGTTGTCTTTGTAAAGTCACATTTCAAGCAGCTCGGTGAATGTAAAATCTCGTAAAAGTAAAATGATTATTGAAAAATATTGATATATTGATGATTGGATAGTTTAGTAATAGTGGGATTTAGTAAGAGATGGCGATAAGAGCTTTGTAGCGATTCTTATTAAAGTTTGACCACAAGTCTATAAAGCTTCGAGATTTAATCTCAATCGTAGCAGATGCGAATGTCTTATTATAGTTGAATCCGCGCCAACGACTTTTGACATCACGAGATAGTTCAATTGGTTACAATTAGCTTATTGTGTGCCAATCTTCTTAACCTAATTGCATATTGCTTGATTAAATATTGTATAATAAATATTGGACTTGGGTTGCTGTCATGGTGATTGGTGGCTCTCGGTCTTCCTATTCGTATTCTTAAAGGGCAAATGGCTTTAAAAAGATGTGCATCCGGACTGCTTTACACATGTATTTACAAGCAATAGCATACACAAGATTAATTATTCTATAGAACAAAATGGCATATGCGAGTAATGTAGATAAAGAGGAAGAGTCTAAAGTCTACTAGTTGGAAGCTTTTTTTTTTCGACTTTAATAAATTGCATTTAATAAAGATGTAATTATTCGGATATTTGGGTAACGTCGAAGGAACCTCGAAGCCGTGAAACAGCGGCACTGTAACGCGTAAGTAATACCTCTGACATAACATTGAAATAACGACGTAAATAGAAATATTGGACAGAAGCGATTGTGTAACGTAATCTGTCGGGTCACGTTGTCTCGCGTCTTTCAATTTTCATTCCCGAGACTACGAGAAAGATAAATTCTATTGGAAAAGGCTAGTGACAAGAATTAACGTGATGGAGAAAATCCTAGCTTTGAGCCAAAATGACAAATTACTTTTTGAGTAAGACGAGGACTCGTTGGAATAAACATCGACCCTTCCGATGCTTTCCAACGCGAAAAATCTATGAAAAATCATCAAGAGACCTATTACAATTATTATGCCGCCCGTAAAGTCGAAATTCTCTCGCAATAATTAACGAGAGAATATTATATTTTAAATCGATTCGCGGGGCTTTATTGAAAAAACAAAAGAGAGAAAAAGAAAACACTCGACGTGGCCCGAGTAATCCAGTGATAATACACCGAAAACCAAAAGCAGCCCGCAATAAAAGCAATTAATTCTTATGAAAAGAATGCAAATGCGCGTGTGCCCCGAGAGAAGTTTATAGCGCGCGGGCCGATAAATTGAACGATAAACGACAATTAGAGATCTATCGGGAGGTTGCCAGCCACTAGTGCGGCCCACTGATTAATCGTCCAAACTGCCAAACAAATGGCTCGCCGAGTTCACCAAGATCGTGAATATCCAAACGCTAATACCTCATTGTTTATCGAGAGCGTGCCTTCCATTTGTCTCGGGAGCATGATTTATCGTCCGCCGATTTTTCCCATTGGAAGAATCCCATAAGCACCGGGCGAGTCGTGCCCATCCTCCCCACCCCCCGCCAACCACGATCTCCTTCAATCTGCCGGGCCAGGAGAACCCGGAGACTCTACGAATTCCCACACCGGAGCCCCTCGCATTAATTATGGCAGATACGTAGGTGCGATATGTGCCGTATATACGCGAAATCGCCCGGAAAGACGAGCTTGAGCCGCTCGGCTTTCCACTCCATTCGGCCCTCCTCTCCCTCCTCCTCGTCACCACCCCCTCCCACAAGAGAAGCGGGCGTCGAGTGCGCTGCGTCCAATCGTCAGGGTGCGCGGGAGGAGGAGGTGAGGAGGTTGCGGCGCCTCGTGTCCTGTGTACTTAGGCGTTAGGGGCACGAATGGAGTACTCGAGGAGATCCTCGAAAATACTGCTGCTGATGCCGATCGCAGCAGTTGTCGGGCCGCGTCTCGATTTTCCGGGCTTTAATTTTCTCGAGTAGTCGAGCACTTTCGATTTGCCCTGTTTTCCCAGCTCTCTCACCATTACGTCGGCCCTCCTCTCTTCCTCCTCTTTGTGCCTCCTCTTTGCCTCCTACTCGCGACAATGGGACTTGCGATCTGCAATAAGACTTGGACTCTCGCGACAATTGATATTAGTCGAATAAAGTTTCATTTTAAGCGCGCGAGTAGGCTCAAGTGCAGCTGGGCTGCACGCCGGCGCCGAGCGCTCAATTAATTTCCTCGACTGTTTGTCTAATTGTTGTTGGCGATATTGGCTTTAGCAAACGACTCGGTGCACGATTGTCTTAGAAAATTTATGAATTATCGGTTAGGAGGCGCGAGGCAATCGTTAAATGTTGATTTAAGACATCGCCCGTCGAATGCTTCATTTACTATTTAGCGATTAGTCGAAAAATATTAATACCACTGGCTTTTAATATTAAATCCCATTCGGTTATGTATTACACGACGAATTCACGCGTAAATTTTCGCCAGCTTATAAATAGTTAAAAATAAATGCATTTGCCGTGTTGAGGCACAACTATTGTTTGTATATACTCACTTGGCATACGTAATCACCTCACGTTCGCAACGCGCCATTATTGTAAACATTTTTTCTTTCCTGCGGATTGTGGAGTTGCAGTTTACACTTGGAGGATTTACATTACTTTTTATGCATACTTCACCACTTGTCCTCATTATATGAATAATTATTGTACCGCTCGTTCTTATGCCTCTCTCTCTCCTTCTCCTCTATTTTCTTCTTTTCGCTTCCACCAACGCATGCTATCTTTTGACCAAAATCAATTCGATTCAACTTCAATTAAGTTAGCATTCTCTTAACGAATTTTTCACGCGGATTTCCAACTCTCAGCGCCCATTGCCTCCGATTGTACATTTCACAATGAAATATCATCTCCACGCGGAAGCATTACAAATATTATTTGCGCATGCAGGCAAGTAAGACCGGCAAGTGCAGAGGGCAAACTAAGTACAGATTTCAGTGGCTCGTCCCGGCTTATTACACGCGCCCTCATACAAAGCTCTCGTTATCCGCCCAAAAGAAACTCCAGTCTGAGAATGGAAAAAGAAATTCTAATCGCGCCACGGATTCTCCACGCTTCCGAAATAACATCTCAGACGCCCCAAGAACATTTCTTTGATCTGCACGCTGAGGCGCAATAAGCGCAGTATTGAAGTCTCCCTCCGAGAATAGCCTGCGGAGATGAAGCGAACGCAAAATAATTCTCTATATCTCTTCTCGAGTGTACTTTATTAATAACGAGGAGAAGGAATTAATAGCGCGAAAGATTGTCGAGCCGCGGACTTTGGGAGTATCCGAGGGGCGATTCCAAGTAGTCTCCACGCGCAATAAAATGCCTGCCGCAACCGTTGCAAAAAGCGAAAAGTCTTATCAACGCCCAGCGAGGCCAACCGCCACGGGTAGTTTGGTGCACGTGCAACATGCGAGCGCGCGCACGGACACGCGTGCGTGGAGAGAGCGTGGGCGGGTGGGGGAGAAGTCAGGAAAGAATGAGTGAGGAGGGCAAGAGAAGCAAGGCTCAGGAAAGAATAAGCAACGTCGCGGAAGGAAGGACGGAAGGACGGAAGGAAGGAAGGAATGAATGAAGGAAGGAA
>JAPYYT010002473.1:0-17014 GCA_030522565.1 Ceratosolen corneri | reverse complement strand
GCTGCAACAACGCCAGAAATTTCCACAACTACGTTTCTCACCACAGCAGATCCAACAGCTGTATCAACAAAAGTTGAAACAACAACAGTTACGTCAACAACAGTTGCAGCAACAACAGTTACGCCAACAACAGTTGCAGCAGGAGCAGTTGCAGCAACAACAGATACGTCAACAACTGTTGCAGCAGGAGCAGTTGCAGCAACAACAGCTACGTCAACAACTGTTGCAGCAGGAGCAGTTGCAGCAGCAACAGCTACGTCAACAACTGTTGCAGCAGGAAGAGCTACGTCAACAACAGTTGCAGCAGGAACAGCTACGACAACAACAGTTGCAGCAGGAACAGCTATATCAACAAGAGTTGCAGCAGCAACAGCAGTTGCAGCAACAACAACAGTTGCAGCAACAACAAACTTCGTCCGTGCATTTGGCCGCATTGCAGCAGCTTCTTCTGGCACTCAAGCAGCGATCACAGCAATTAGCGCAGCTATCGCGATCGCAACAATCGTCACAACAGTCGCAATCACAACAATCGTCACAGCAGTCGCAGTTACAACTATCGTCACAACAGTCACAGTCGCAACAATTGCCGCAACAGTCACAGTCGCAACAATCGTTGCAGCAGCAACAAACACTGGTGGATCCAAGAGCTGTCTTACAGAATCTCGTCGAGTTGGTGAATCCTGCTTTAGAGGTCTTGAAGAAAGGCATCAACGATTTGGTGACGAATACTCAAGAAGTCCTTGTGAAAAATAGCCCGAGCAGCAAATAAAATTCTCCCAATAAGTTGAAGAGTTGTGATATGAGTTCCCTATTTGCGAAGAGAACTTCTTTCTGATGACTTGTTTTCAAGTTTAAATTCGCATTTTTATTTTCTCATTAATGTATATATGGCAGTACTGTTAAAATTTACAATAAAACACTAGCGTTCATATATTTTTTCCGAATAATTTAAAAGGTTGATATTTATTTATTTAAATTTCGCTCGGTTAAATTCTTTAAAATAATTAAAAAAAAAGAAAATTTATTTAATAATACTTTGAATTGTATTTATAATTGCGTCGAATATTCAGGAGCGGACAATTAAGTTCAATTGAATAATATACATTGAAATAATGTCGCACAATATTTGAAGGTTTTCATTTCATATTTTCTTTGCCTACGCTCAAATTGTATTACACGCATAATATTAATAAAATTTCCTTACAGCTAATAAATAAACCTCACATGCATTATAATATCCAAATTATCTATCTTAGTTTTAATTTCGTGCCACTATATTGTTAAATTAATTTTTCAACCTATTATACAACGCCTTTATTAGTAGCTTAATAGAATAAGTCAACTAAATAACAATAGTTTGATGAAAATTGCCACTTTGAGAGCATAATGCAGCTTTTTCAATAGCCGATGTAAATGTAAAGTGTAACGATCATCTAATTCCTGAATCGGAAATCTTTAAAGTGCAAAATCAATGCTCACACTAACAATTTATTCATAAGAAAGTTCTTATCCATTAGTTTAAATAACATTCCTCGTGCATTATGTAAAAGTGTATTATGTACTGCAAGGCATAGCAATTACCTTCACGCGCAATAATACGGACTTAATAGCTTTTATACAATTGCATTGAACCCGCTTACTACCTGAGCACATGCACTTACCAATTTGACCAAAGCGGTCAATGTATTCGCGGGCACACGCACGTACTTTTCATGCATGAATGGCGAGAAATTGCTCATACACTAATAGATAATGCGTTATAAAAGTCTTTCTACTTATAAATATGCAAGGATAAATGTGCGAGTGTTGCATATAGTTTGCCAGCGCAATTTTCGGTACAGAAATAATAAATTATACTGTTCTTTGGCCCCGTGATAATATCTTGCAGAAATGATTGATTAACGATAATTTGAAAATACTTGGTATCTACAACGTAGCATTTCACGCTATAATTACTTATATTACAAACCGCTAAACTTTTCTGATCTTTATTATATCCGCGCGCGCACACACACACACGCACACCCAGCAACGTCCCATGCAATGAATAAAGATACATCATTAAGCGGATAAAGGAAGGAAAGGAATCGCATTGAGGGGAAAGAGAGCCAATTAATACGCGACCTCCTGCCCTATCGCCAATTTCCAACTGAAACTCTCTCATTATAACCTACGATGATAATATTGTTGCGGGCCTTTCAAAAACCCCGGCTCTTGAGTGACGCGCCGGGGACGCCGAACTTTGAAGCGCGGGAGCTGAAAGTTCGGGATGCGACAGTTGGCAGCTGTGTTAGCGAGACAAATAAATGTTCGGCGGGGGGCTGAAGTGGGGCTGGCGCGGTGCGTCGAGTAAACTTTTCCGAACGTGCGAGCTGCTCGAAGCTGCTGCTGCTGCATTATTATGAGAGAATATCGGCATCTTCGTCGCTCGCGCGTGTGTCCGCTTAAAAACAAGCGCCAGAGGAGGAGATTAGGCTGGCAGGTCGACTTTAAAGTCTCCTCTCGCGCTTAACCTTAGCCGCCGAGTTATTATTATTTTATAAGATTTCTGCAACTGAATTGGCAGCCTTGCGCTCCCCCCCCCCCCACGGATTTTGGAGATAAATTTGCCGCCAATAGCTTTCAGTTGGAGCAAAGAAAGCGAGAAAGAAATCGGTGGAAAGGTTTTTCACCTTTGCAACAGGTGAGAATGCCTATGCTGTAAGTAATGGGACGAGGGTAATGGGACGTGGGGTGGGGGTGGGAGGTGTAATATACAAAACTTTCAGTCGATTCTTTGAAAAGTGTGAGCTTTATTATTCTGTTTACAAAACAATTAGCTTGGCGCGTCCGAGCTAGCCCAAGTCCATTATTTTCCAAGAGCATTCGTCCATCAGGCAAACAACGGCATTTCAGACAAAACGATCGAGCATTGTCCGAGAGGCGTGAATTCTGATTAATCGCACTCGCGCGATCCATACGCAGCACAACGCAAGCAAAGCATTATATTCCGCTGAATCATGCATGCCTTTCTTTCCTAACTCTTTCGTCATTATTATATCGATGCAGCTGCTGGCCTCCCCTCCACGTCGCAACTGCGTAGACTCCCGGCCAATCCCGGTTTAACAGCAGGACTTGGCGATCGGCCTGGGGTACCAGTAGCCCCTATCCTCCCAGTCGGTGCTCTGGTAGGTGGAGGAGGAGGAGGAGGAGGACGCAGCCGAGGATGCAGTTGCGCTCGCCCTGGAGATGGTGCTCGACGAGGGGCCGGCGACCGGGTGGAGTCCAGTTGGGGGGCCGGAGATCGTGATGACCGGTCGACCCTGGATGGAGGAGAGGTGGACAGGGCCGAAGCGAGATGCCGCCTTGGCGACAGCCTCGGCCGCACCCGAAGTGCATATCAAATGCTGCTTGTGAGCGATCGGCGATGGCCGTTCGTGGATTATGTGTCGCTGGGGCTCGTCTGTGTGGCAAAGAAATACGTCCCGTTCAATCTCAACTGTTTCCGATGCTTGAATTTCAGATTAGTGGCAGTTTGTAAATCAGCTGGTTAAGGAGCCTCGGGGAATTGCTTTAGTCAAGCACAATTGAGGCCTAATAGAATTGGAGGTACGTGGGTGTGAATGAAGTTGGGTAGATCAATTTCTTTGAATAGTTTTTCGCGATCAGGCAGGAGGCTGAATTTGATTTAGTTGGGATGAGATTTCATTTAGGTTGGTAACAAAATTTGGTAGCCATTAGAAATGCGTTTGAGAAATAATCTTCTTTAATGTCATTGCCCACCCGCGCACTCTCGGGCAACAAATATTTTCAGTGTCGATATTGAATGAGTGTGAAATTTTGGTAGAATATTGTAAATACATAAAGTGTGAGATTATTTTAATAATCAACGGATTTCCATTTTGAATTCAAATGAGATTTGGCAGTTTGGGCCTCGTGCTAATGTCGAAGAATGATTTGTTTCTTAATAAATTCAATGCATTTATCATCGACAATACCATTTCAGAAAGTAAATGAAAATTCATTTGGCATAGATTTTTACAAAAGCTCCGAACTTTCGTGAGAACGGTTTACAAAATAGTGTCCACGAATACTCGGTAGAAGAACAGAAGAATCTATAATTTCAATATTATTATTATAAAAGATTAAATACTCATCTTAATGGAGTACGTAGACCTGAGTAATAAACAGTTTTGTTCGTTCATTTAGCTAACGACAAACTCATAAAAACGATAGCAGATATAGCATTTCAATGAGAATATAGAAAAATATTTTTTCATGCTTATAGAGAATTCATCATAAAAAGTAGCAACGTAAATTATTTTATTATTATAACTCGTATAATGAAAATATTAGAAAATAAAAATATTATGCAGTACATGTTAAATTTGGAAAGACTGTTTGAAAAAGCTTCGATACAATTATTGTTGAGGGAAAAAAAATTATATAATTATACATCTAAATCTGTTAAATTAGATTACAAGATTACATGATTAAGTATTAAACTATTTTTATGAAAAAAATTCAACGCGTTGGAATAAAATGAAATTAAGTAAAATTTAATTCAATATATCATTTTAAATGAAAATAAAGCCTATTCATTCTCTTCTACACCGTTTATCTTTAATAGATTCTTACTTTTTCTTAAAATTTCATTATATATTTTTAATAAAAATACACATTATAAAGATGAAAAAATAGCAGAATACTAAAAGCAATTATACGACGAGAAAAAATGATTTGATGAAACGATAATTAAGAAAATTAACTGAAACAAGTATGAACATTTCGACTGAAAAATCAAAAATGATAACTGCCGAAACTTAATATAAATAATGTAGATTAGAGATCTAATACAGATTTTATCATAAACTAAAATAATTGTGTTATTTTTAACTAAAATTTTAACAATAGTAACCTGCTGTCACTATTAAATTGACAAGGAATTGTATTTAATTGCTAAAATAATATATAATATATAATATATATATATATATAAAAGTTACCCAATTTATTAATTTGAAATGAACAATTTGGTAATTACGAATTGAAGATAAATAATCCCGCATTCAAAAGTTATTTATTTATTGAAGAAAATTATATAATTCATTGCGGCATTTCTCAAAACTGAAATGTTGCAAAGTTTCAATTTAACATGTCTCATTAATAAAAGCCATAAGATGATGAAAAATTCGTATTATTTCATAAAGTTTCAGTTTCAGTTGATAACATATTGACAATGAACTTTAATATTTCAAGCTTAAATTTTGTTTGAGCCGAGTAATGATCGAGTTTTAAAATTCACATGATGTTTGGCTACATTTTCTACGGATATTTTTAATTCTGTTCTTGTCAAATTCAAACTGTTTATTTTTGGGATTTTATTTTCTGCAGTGCAATAATTCAACATAAATTACCAGAAATTCATGTATTTTCGAGCAATAAAATATATTTGAGACTAATCGAATAACATCCGGACGCGTTCTTTGTTTCATCAAATTTGTTGTCATGTTGTTATCATTGCGCGGACATAATTTTAAACGTATTGCCCATTATTTATGGGAGTCATTAGTCGTGGCTCTAAGGTATTTTTTCGTGAAAATCTATTTGCAAGAATTAAATAAATTTCACGGGCAAAAAAATAATTATGCATCCACAAATGAGATTTATCATGATTATATTTTCGATGGCAGAGTGAGTGATCTATTTTAAACGAGTTTCATTCTATGCCAATAAAGAGTTCGTATTACTAAACCTTTGCGAATAATTATCTGTAGATTAATGATAGATAATATCTCATCTGAAGTAACTAATCTTTTATTAAGCAATCAGTTATTGAGTTTAGAAATTTTTATTATCCAGTGTAATTGAGTGCTGCGTTTTTCAGGAGTTAAATTTAAGTGAAGCGTCTCGTTGTTAATGCTTTAAGTATATTATGGATTCTGAGATAGAACCTCTACAAAACCGCGATAGGATAATCGATGTTATACAATTTATGAATTATCGAATTAGTGAAAAGATATAGAGTTAAAGTCATTTTTAAATGCAAATGTAGGACTTTAGCGTATGTAGTAAATGTTCCCTGCGCGTGAGTTCTTTTACCGACATATCGGCCTCAAATTTCATTATAATTTAATAATTGTTTTAATTTTAGGAATTACCTTTGACATAATGATGTGGAACATAGGTGTGTGGTTCATAAAGAGGCGGTGAAACGAAGTTATGAGCTTGGGCGTCGGCGTAGGCGTAGGCTTTAGCGATTGCGTGGGTATCAAAAATATGCTTATGATGATGATCTGGATGGTGGATAATGGGCGCTGACGTCGATGGTCCAATTATTGTGACGCCACCTGTACGTGGGCCGATGATGGTTGCTCCGCCTGTTGTTGGACCTACGATGGTCGCAGCTCCAGCGGATGGTCCGACAATAGTTGCTCCAGCTGAGGAAGGTCCAACAATCGAAGCTCCATGGATCGATGGACTGATGATAGAAGCTCCATGGATCGATGGAGCTACGATAGAAGCTCCATGACTTGATGGTCCGATGATGGAAGCCCCATGACTTGATGGTCCGATAATGGAAGCCCCATGGCTTGACGGTCCGATAATGGAAGCCCCATGACTTGATGGTCCGATAACGGAAGCCCCATGGCTTGACGGTCCGATAATGGAAGCCCCATGAGATGAAGAACCGATGATCGATGCTCCTCCCGACGAACCCGTGATGATGGATCCTCCGCTAGATGTAGGGCCATGGATGTGACCGGCTCCGACGGAAGGGCCGATGATCTTTACTGATCCTTCGGAGGGACCGATGATCTGTACTGATCCTTCGGAGGGACCGACGATCTTTATTGATCCTTCCGTAGGTCCAACGACCTGTATGGATCCTTGGGTTGGTCCCACGACATGCACGGAACCTTGAGTTGGTCCCACGATCTCTACTGGTCCTTCCGTTGGACCGGTCACGTGTACTGCTCCTTCCGTTGGACCGGTCACGTGTACTGCTCCTTCCGTCGGACCGATGACCTGCACAGGCCCTTCCGTGGGCCCGATGACATGTACGGGTCCCTCCTCCGGCCCCTGTAGTACCACTGGTCCTTGCGTGGGAGCTATAATTTTTACAGATGGTTCTTGTGGCCCATGCCACAATATTGGTCTTTGCGTTGGTCCTAGTGCAGAAGGCACAAGAAATTAATTCTTATTTATAAAACGGGAAATCTCCCTCCTGTACAGAAATCTCTCCTACATGGGAATCAAGGATGAATAATTATCTAAAAAAATGTCTTTGAAATAGTTATTAGATCGAAAATAATAGTAATAAACATTGTGTGTGCAGCCAATATATCCTTATCGATTGTTTTATGATTAATAAGAAATTATTGCCACAAGGCGGTGGAGCCAGTGCATTATTACATTAGCATTACGACTCTCGTATATATCAACCTATTTGGTTGTCTTTGATATTTATCGTATCTGGCAAATATAATGTGGCATAATATTCGATTGGCACAGCAATAAATCGGGACAATAAAGATTGAACGAACAACAATTTTAGAAACTTTATGCATATTGCCTGCAACGCGAAAATTCAATATCAATAAGTGCCGAGTCACTTGGATTAACTGCCTTCAATGCTCTTAATATTGTGCCTAATTGAACGAGTGACCCAATGACTTTGCGCCCTAATCGAGCTTCTTCTCGCGAGAATAATCGTCGCCCCGAGGAGCGAATGAAATTCGAGATGCACAGGATGAGGTTGAAGAGATGAGGGATTGGGAGGGGAAAAGAAGCGCAGGAAGCTGCGTGGCTGCGCCAGGAATGAGCGGCTGCGCGTGGAACAAGGAGGGTGATAAGAGCCTCGGGCCGGGGTGTCGTGGCCTTTGAGGGAGATCGGGTGGGACGGGCCGGAGCTGCCGAGGATGCCAAGTTTACTTTGCCCGTAGGTCCAATGATCCGATTTGAATGAGCGGGGCCGCCAGTCGTAATCCTGGGACACGGCACCTGTTGCCGTCGCCGAGGAACTCGCTGATCCGTGATAAGGCCAGATACTCGCTTGGACCACTAGGTGAGCACTCGATACCGCCAGCTGCGAAAAGATATTTGCTCATTCGCTGCTGATTATGGGCGGCTTATCGCTCTTATCTTAATCTACACTTGTCGCTTATCTCTTTTTTACATAATGCGATTCGTTATTTGAGGCGTTTGTGATTCGTTGGCGAGCGGGAGCTCGCCATATTTCAGTTACTATTCCGTAATTAGTCCGGTTATCACGAGCCCGTGTGCGCATTGTGTTGCTGCAAGCGACTTGTCACTGTCCCACTAAAGTATGCAACTACGCCAAGGTGCACGTAATTATTTATTCGCTTTTTCAACACACTCCAATCGGGGTGGATAGTCCATGTAAGAAGCGTGGATTAATCGTACGTTGCCTCGAGCGTTTAAATGTTTACATGTAACTTTGGCAATTTATTCTATTTGCCTGTGAAATCCACTCCCAAGTAGGTTATTAACGGGACGTGGGTGAACATGGATTTTTAAATATAGCTTTTGTTGGGATTTAGGCGCGTACGTCTTTATATCTTGTAATTGCTTGCGCGTAAATGAATAAATGCAATGTGAATATGTGTTTTAGGGTAACAGAGTTAGCGCAGTAGAATAAATAGGAAGCGATAATATTGTAAGGAGGAGGAGGAGGAGGGGGGGCCGAATCGTAAAGCAGAAAGTGCATGATTAAAATATTTAAAAGGAATTTCATTAGCCGTTAAGGATTTTGCAAGTGCCTATTATTGCTCTGAAAAACCTTTATTATATTAATACGTTTATTATGTTATTTTTTACATCGTAGTTTTTATTTTACGACCTCGGCTCCAAAAGTTTATACAAGAATCCTATAAATCCATATGCGTCCGTGTGTCCCTCGCGTTCACGTGGGCGTGCGTCCGTGTGCGTGTGCGTTGGGTGGCATAAAGAGATAGAGATAGAGAGAGAGATAGATAGAGATAGAGAGAGAGAGAGAGAGAGAGAGAGAGAGAGAGAGGGAGAGAGACAGAGTTCCATGTGGGAGGTGTGTGTGGTTTTGTTTTGCACTTTGGAGCTCGAGTACTTGAACGAAATTAATGAAGATGGCTAGTAATAACCCCGACAGACATTAAGAGGCACACACTTCAGACCTGCTTCAAGCTTTTTTCTAACGAACGCCCCATAAAGCGTCATTTAGGAAGGAGCTTTTGTGGCCATAAAGCCGTAGAGCGAGAATCGCGGAGGAGAGACGGAGACTACGAGTCAGCCCTTGACGATGATTTCGGTAATAATGGAGAGAGGCCGGGTACGTGGCGCGCGTCACTTCCAATGAGAACTTGGAGAGACGCAGCCAGTTTATTTGCATAACTCGGTTACATCAGGACGTGCCGCGAATGTTTCCACTTGCAAGGTGAACACAAGCGCAATCCGACGCCCACACATCCACGGTCCTACAATTCTACGCCCGAGGTATCGGGCTTAATTTGTTTTTATTTTTCGTTTGTTAATTGCTGGGGGGGGGGAGGGGGGGGACAAGTTTTTTGCAGTATTTGGCCAGCGGAGGTCGAGCCCAAGTTATTTTATCTTCCCAGTGCTTTTTTGACGCTTATCGTTGCGCTAATTATAGTTCCGGGCTCCCATTTTTTCAAATACTGAGGATACACTTTGTCATTACATGCACTCTACTTTCTTTATGTTTTCTGTACAAAATTTTGTGAAAATCATCTTTGAAAAGTTATCCAAGAAATTATCAATGTGCAAGAACTCAAGGCGTTTTATGAATATCTCTGTTGCTATAAAAGTATAATCACGGATACTTAATGCAATGTAATTTAAGGAAGTAGTCGTGATGCAGTGATTCCGTAATATAAAACTATCCACGATGTGCAATTTTATTAACATAATTAATTGTATACTGAATTTGTCCTATTACACATTGACTGAGCTCAGTGTGATGTACCAATTATATTAAATACAGAATTTTCATTAATCATAATTTAATGTGACACGCGGTATATCTCTCTTAAGAATTTTGTGAAACAATCCTCTTCAATTTAATAAACAAGCACAATCTTCAAGACACTATTATTATTGGATCGCATATCCTACAATCACACGCGATTTCTTTCGAAAATTCGTCACCAATCTTGCAACATCATCACCAATGACTATAATGGCTGAAAGTGCGCGAAAACTCTTTCTTACCAGCAACCCGTACACCTTCATTATTACGGGAGCGATGGGATTCGTAGAGTTAAAGAAAGTTTCGTTAGTTGGATATTATTGTCGACCGATCTCCGAAAGACACTGATCGTTCCCCATGCAGAGTCAATCTTTTTATACAATTGTCAATAATATGAGGGCCGAGAACACATCTTTACCACGCCTCGCACCAACTGACGCATAGACGGCCACGAGGATGATTCGTTTCTAATAATCGATTCGAAGATGCGTGGCTATTCCTCACGCCCACGGCCAATCGCCTGAGCTTACAATTAAGCGGATGCAATTTCACGCTAATGGTTTGCGCGCGAGGTGCGCGTTCGAGATTTTCGGGTGCGCGGAGGTGCGCGAGGGAGCTGTGACAAAAAAAGTGTCTTAGAAATTGAGGAGAGAAATGCCTCGGGAGGAATGCAGAGCTCGAGATGCCCACTTGCAGTGGCTTGTCCTTCCACACTTTATTGTTTAAAGTTGGCTTTGCAAGATCAGACCCACGCGCGCTCATTTATAGCTCGCGTTGGCTTATGGGAACTTTGATGGGCGTATCCTAGTAGAATAATAATTTAACGTAGCCTTGCAACGTCACACCGTCATATTCCGCTAATAACTACTACATAATAATAATAAAATGAATCTCGATGTGGAAAGTGTGACGAGTCGCTTGACGAATCTTCGACACCGTGTGCACTACTAGGCTATGCTAATGTAAGTGTAACTCAAATTGGTAAGCGAACTAGCGTGACTTTGTAAAAATCTCGAGTGACATTCAATTTCATCAGCATCGCCTTCATATTTTTTAAGGCATTGTTTAAAATTCAAAACCGCAGATGATTAAGCTGCTCCATCCAAAGCTCACAATATTAAAACGAACCAATAAATATAATAAGGCAATAATACAATGCATTATTCATTTTTTTGGCACATTTGCTTTAATATATGGATCTTTAAGTGATTTTTTTTATAATTAGTCATAGCAAAATACTCATTGTCTTTACTAATTTTTGGTGAAAAAAATTTCATCGACACACGTGATATGCAAGTACATCAGTCGTTGTCTCCTTTCTATTTAAAAACGTCAAGCAGTCAAGTGTTTAAACATCGAACAATCAATTTCAAGGACCACGCGTACATTTAAATATGTATGTGTACTTTTTAGTTTTTCAACGGTACGATGTAATTCAGAATTTTATTTAGAATATTGAATTACCGAGTTATGCACTGTGGAGCGTTATTATTCAATGTTTCATACATTTCGCTCAAATCGTTATTAAGCTCCACTACAATGGATTATGAGTCATAAGCTTCGTTATTTAGTATGAGAAGGCAGTCTCCAGTGTCTCATCGAAATCCAAATTTCAAAGGGTTGATGCTCTCGTAATCAGCATAAAGGCGGCTTTACATGTTTATAGGCGCGACGCTTCTGTTTAATATGCGTAGGCGTATATTATTTTAATAGACAGTTCGGCCCATTACTTTGAACTAATGGCTTACGCTCTTGTACAGCAAGTGCACGTATTGATAGAGCATAAGTCAACATGGCGAAAATAATGTAATTGATTACCACCACACAAACATTCGATATGTAATGCTCCTAATGAATATTTTCAAATATGTGCCTCACTCTCAACTGTACGCTACATAGTTTTGTAATTACATGCATTCCCGATGCAATTGAAGCATTATGTTTAAGCTACATTTAGAATTATTAAATCTCATTTCGCCTGTAGATACTTACTTCCTAATGCGTTAAATAATGTTTGCCATCTCAAAGGACCAATAATATAGGGAATAATCGGCGAAACCTGCATTCTCGATTATAGTTTAAGCGATAAATGTTATGCGCATTCAAGCGAAATAATCAAATTTTTTACTCTACATAATATTTGGCTTACAAACGCAAATTCAATTTTTTCGAAATCATCAATTCTTATAAATAAGTCGTGATCTTTATTTACATATTGATAAATATGTAACGTGGACTTTATGTTGTAATAAATACATTTGTATTAAATCTAATTTTCTAACTTTTTAATTTCACTTTTCAAGTCAGAATTTTAGCTAATTGTATTCTTCGTAGTTTCAATTACAGCGACATGCTTGAAGCTAAGAACTCACTCGAAACTTTTCATTTCAAATCGAGAAAAAATCGCCCCGAGTACTAGAGTAAAAGTTTTTTTTTTTTAATACGCTTTACATCCTCAGTTATAAATGAATCGAATTAAGAAAAATAATTGATAAAAATTTTAATAACTCCTCGAAACGAACAAAACTATTTATGATAATAGCGTAGAAAAAGGCAGGCATTTGCAGTAATTTAGACGAGCAAGATGTGATTCTTACGTAAGTTCAATCATTTATAGATTAAATAATAGAAATCTTGATTATTGATATGAATATAGAGGAGACGGGTTTGCCAAGACAAAGTATTATTCAATCATATTGGTTTCACTCCCCCCCCCCACTCTCTCTCTCTCTCGCTCTTACTATGCCATCACCCATGCAGTTACTCCGAATGTTTTACCTAATTTATCTCTTATATTTAATGTCGTGCATAAAAGCGAGTGGGTAAACTTTCGACTGAGATAAATTACAATATTATCGTGCTATTAGCATGAATCTATAATGAATATTGTATAAGCTACTGTAGATATTAAATAAAACGAAAGCACAATTGAAGTGCCTTTAAAGTATTAGTATAACACATCCTCAAGTACATATATCTCCATGAAGAGCGTGAATGGTTTCAAGTTTTAACGCAAGACGAATGACAATAGAAATACACATAAATTAGCAAATTATATCATCGCGTTGTAAATATTTCCAATGACTGCAAGAGCAACTTGTTTTCCAATATTCATTTTATTATATCATTGCTATTTCATTTGGCGGATTAAAAAACTAATAATGATCGCTTGGATTTTATGTTTGAATCGGTTATCATTGTAAAAAGAGCATTCAATAAGAGCCTTAAAGAAAATAATAATTTTCCTTCTATTTCCTCAAAGCAATTCATATTTTCAATTTAATAAACTTACGAATGTCAAAAAGGATCGAGTCAGTTACGTTTACATTCATGTTTAGATTGATTTCATTCTATCGAAGTATTTAAAAAAAATCACGTTTTTACCAATTAATTCAATAATAATACAAAGAATCACCATAGATAATTCAGGATTATAGAATTATAAAGAAATTTGATTAAACTCCGCACATATTTTGTGCACTTTTATTATGAGAAAGTAATAATTTTTTCATTTTATCTTATTGAATAGTTTAATGCTAGAAAATAGAATGATTAAATCGAATGCAGTAAAATCTGCATTTGGAGTGCCACCTTTTTTACTTTACTTTATGCGTTTTTTACATTTAAAAGTTCAAGTTACGCTATTTCCCTTTAATTACCAATACACATATTAATATCATACATAGTAAGCTAACTACGTTTAACATATCGAGTTATAATTTTTAAATAATAGCATTTCAAATTGATGTCAATTCAAGGAGCTACGTCGATTAATTATTACCAAGTAAACTTGTAGTTAATTTTATTAATGCATGGAGTATGTTAGATTTAAGAAATTTTTCGATAGTATAAATCGTGTAAGTTTGCTCTCTCATATGGAGTTTTACTTAAATTTAACAAAGAATATAACAAAGCCGTTCTTAAAAATTTTTTTCAGCCAACTCGGCCCAAGTAGCTTTTACGTTATCACTCGGGACTGTAAAAATAATTGATTCTGCCAGTATAAGTTTAATTCGTGTATATTTTATCATTAACTTTTGAAACAAGTCAGGACTCTGAGACAGGTACAATTAAAAAATGTGGTTGAAATTGTTGGAAAAAGTTTTTTTCATCCTCCCGCTAGCTACATATATGATATTGGATTAAACTTTTCCAATATAAATGTAGTTTATTATAATGAAAATTCGGTGAAATTTCACTCCCCTTTTAGCAGCGACGTTAGCTTATTTATCTATGAATGTTCAAATTTAAAGATCCATTTATTCCGCACTTTCAGCATAGAATGGAGAGTAATTTTGAAAAAATTTTCACTCAAATAATGCGAGTGGGCCCAGAGTTTTGTCGTTAAATGTAAATTGTGCGCCAGGAAAAGTTTGAGTTCTCCAGGAAATCAATAAGCGATTGTCCTTCAAGACTAGCACACGATCCCTTAAATCCTTCAGGCTCAAAAAGATCTCCAATCCATATCGCGATTAAATTAATTTGACGATTAATGTCAACATTACAAATTCGAGATTCGGCCTCTCCAATTGTACATTAAAGGGACTGATTTGCATGGGATTTGAGGTCCGAGTTGAAGTAGCTCGGCCGTTTCATTAACTTGGCAGATGAGTTGAGCGAGAAGATCGTTGGGTGCGATCGGCTTTAATTGCAGCAGAAATTTTTCATCGCCCCGACCCGCGCTCATCCCGTAACCTCGGCCATTCCCTTTAATTGGCGGCCTCGCGAGCCCGACTCCTGGATCCCTCGTATGTCGCTCGTACAATGGAGTCGGTGATCACAAAGGCGGGGGGGGGGGAACGGCTTCCTCCGCCGTAGCCAAGAAAGGCTTTGGCTTGTCAATGGCTGACGTATGTATGCGAAATGTAACGGTCCGTATTTAAAGTGGCGAGCCAAGGTGGAGCTTGTCGGCGATATCAAGACCGGCCCCATAAATAAGAGAGAATAAGTTGAACAGCAAATAGCACTTTAAATTTTATTTGTGCCATTAAATGCCGCCGCGATACATTGTATCGGGGATACGAGATTTTCCCTCGCGATGTTTATTGCGAAAGCGCGGAAAAATTAAGAGATTTTTCCCTTTATGCTTCTCGGCATGTAGATTATATTTGCACTCTTTTTTTCTTCTATCTCTCTCGCGGTAGATAACACTCGGGAGTAAGATTAATGTTGCGGCGACTGAATTATAAGCCACGCCACTAACCTGGCAATTTTTATTCGAAAGGGAGTGTGTTGTGCGTTTGGCACCGCACAGGCATTCCATTGCAAATTGACTCTGTAATATTACATTGGCATTGGCTCGTTACGTTTTTGGAGCCGCTTGCGTCAATTTTCCAATTCCTTTTTCCCCACAATCAATCCCAAGTACCCGCTCATTATCTCAATCGCTCTTCCCAACTTTACTCCCCTTCAACCCACGCGACCAACGATCCCATCGCCCAACGATTATTCCAGATCTCGACTAACACAGCCTGCGAATTTCACTCCTCGCATTCCCTCAATAAACAAAACTCTCTTCTTTATCATTTATCACTTATCATCGCGCTGATTATTGATTTTATTAGTACAAGTATTGAACTCACGATTACGAGGGCAGGCGAGTGATTGGGGTGGGGGTATTAGCGTAATAAATAACATCCACGTACTTTTACTCAATATGATGCATTATTTTATTGCTTCTATACCAAAATAATACATGTAAATAAGGGGAATAGTGTCTGTTGATTTATTTTTCATCTCCTATTTTCCTTCTTTCCTCAATACATATATGTTTGTACAGATAAACGAGTTATAATCGGCGGGAGGTACTATAGCGGTCATAATAAATGTTGGAGATCGTGGCTACCAGCTGCTCGCCGATCGTGATCCTTGGCTCGGAGGTGGTGCTCTCGTCGCGTCGTCAATGTGCGCGCGTCTGGCTGCTGCTGCTGCTGCTGCTGGTGTGTGTGTGTGTGGTGTGTGTTTGTGGGATGGCGGTGGAGCGTGGAGTCGCCACGGTGAGTGCTCTTCGTCTAGGCTAGGAGTGCGGGCTTAGTAGTAGTGCCCGTGGCCGGCGTTGATGTAGCCCGATGGGCCGGCGATGTAGGCCCCCGGGGCGATGGGCCCGGCTAGGTGGGCGGGGCCGGCGATGGGCCCGCCGAGGAAGGCACCGTGACCTGTGCGCATTAGATCGGACCAAAGTTAAGAGTTGGCGTTGCCGTTTCGCGTGCTTCGCGGAAAAACAGCCCCACTCGACAATTCTTCGCGGACTCGTATTATTTTTATAAAATCGTGGAATGTAATCTGGGGCCCGATAAGGAGAAAAGGTCTCGTGCATTTATCATTGAGGCCGGCACAGGCGCAGATTGATATGATACGATCAATGTATATTAAGAAGTCAATGTATATTAAGAAATCGATTATTTTATTGAACAGTACTTGGGTAATAACAACAACATATTGGGTTGAATATTATTATGAAAGAGCCGAGGCTCTATATTAGATCAAAGTCGTAAACAGGACGTTTATTGCATAATATATCAGAATTCCCTCTATTATGAATGAATTTAATGTACTTGTGAGAGCAAAACAATATCCATAAATTGCAATGGGTGGTGGTGGGCAGCATATATAAGGCCAAGGCATATATAAACAAACGTATTTAGCGGTCATTTAGCTTTATATAAGCTGCCCAAGTGCTTATAAAGTGTGGAGGGTGGCGAAGAGGAGGGCAGCAAGGTGCTCTATCGTTTATTGCGAGATGTTGGTGATGTGCTAATGATATGGTAATGAGGAGCGGCCGCCAACTCCATTGATCGTTGCGAGTGGATTGATCATTGGAGGATCAAGGAGGTAAGATACTGACCGAGACCAAGGTAGCCGGGGCCGGCGAGGTAGCCTGGAGCTGGGAGTGCGGGCCCGTAGGGGCCGAGGACGGCGGTGCCGGCGCTCACGCTGCCTTGGACGGACGAGGGTCCGGCGACGGCCCCGGTGACGAGGGCGCCAAGGTCCACGGCGCCGGAGATGCGGGCGGGGCCGACGACGGGTCCGGCGAGGGCGGAGGGCCCGTTG
>JAPYYT010002472.1:0-17752 GCA_030522565.1 Ceratosolen corneri | reverse complement strand
GACGGGCGAGGTCCAGGGGGCGGACCGCGGCCCTTGGCTCGGTGAGCTCGCGAGGAAGCGGGGCGAGACGACGGGGCCGGGGCCGAGGGTGGGGCAGCCGAGGGGGTTGATCGGGCCGTCGAGGAGGTGGTGGCCCGAGCTGGGGGTCTGAGCGAGGGAGAGGCCGCTGCCCTCGGAGCGCAGGCTGAGCTGGCTGGTACCGACGAGGGGGCGTCGCCAAGAGGACTTGAGCCGGTGGTGCTGCTTCGGGAGGAAACCTCCGTCGTCGCTGCTCGACGCGTCGAGGATGCTGTTGTTGGCCGAGGACATGACCGAGTCTGCGATGACGAAGCGCCCGTCAGCTGCCCGGCTGATCTTCCCAAGGGGCCGACAGCGGCGACTCGGGTCCGGCGTCGCTGGGCTGATTATTTCCCGCAGAAGGTTTAAACCTGGTACTCGGCTTTTTCTAGATCTACGTACGTGCACATAAGGAAGATTATGGTCAGTCTCGTGGGTGGGAGGCTGCGACTCGGATGGCAGTCTTGATTCGAGCTTACAGAGTACTACGGTCTTTCAGCATTGCGCACATTAACATTTTTTGGTGTTCAATGTTTCGAGACTCTTATCTTGACGCAATGATTGGTGGGTAAATTGAGCGATCATTGACTCGACATTGATTTCGGTATGGGCTTCTACATTTAATTGCTAACTTTAATTGACAAACTTTGACAAAATTCATGATTGCATTTGATAAGTCTGTTCCGATCTAAGCAACGACTAAAAAGCTCTCGTTAACGTAGAAAGAATAGCGCGTGAGGTAACAACTGTTGTTCAAATTATTATGTCTCTATTGGTTCTTGAATGCTTGAAATTATTGTGAATTGTAATTTGCGGAATTTCAAGGAGTCCAAAAGAGAAAGTCATATATAGTATGCGCAAGTTTTACTCTGTAAGCTTTAATATCGACGCTTACACAACATTGGCATGCAAAAATAAGACAATAATAGGATGGCAATAATAGATTGAACTTAAAAAATAAATTATCGAATATATGAATGTAAAAGAACATATAAATGTAGATAAATTAATGTGAGTTTAATTATGATACACACATTGCAACTCAGTTAACTAACAGACACTTGGGATGCAGGTTATTTAAGGGGAGCATGCGCATGCGCATTCGGTGCAATGTAATACTAAATAATTGTTGGGTGTGACAGGTTTTCTTGCCGGGTGAGTGAAGTGGAAGTGGTTGTGGAGTATCTTTTCTTAAAATTTTGTCCACTTAAGAATGATTTGCAACAATTTATTCCACAAAATTTTCACAACAAATTCATCTCGTTCATTAATTGTCATTCCATTTTTGAAAAATATTTATTATCCAATAGCAATCGTAATTTTAGGTGTTCCGAATGTTGTCACCTTTATTCCTCCTTCGAGTCCGGCAGCAAGGAAAATGTGGGAGAGAGAATGTTGTAACACAACGATTACATTCACAAAAAACAATAGTGGTAATAATGATAATTATAACGCTAAATAATTAAACTATAAATTCTAGGGGCAGTTCGTCTAGGGAGCAAATAGATATCAAGTGAACCGTATACATTTACAAAATTTATTCCCAATGGAGTGAATATATTAATTAAAGTCATGTATTGAGAGGAACTATTGCTTTTAATTAATCAAATGTATCGATGTTAATATGCTTGTATTTCGGGGTAAAGTTAAGTAGAATTTTCACAATCAAAGTACAAAAATATTTTGGGTTTAAAGGTTCATTACCGATATAAGAATTAAGAGAAAAATAATTGTGTAGAATAATTCATAGTTGCAGGATCAAAAATTATACGAGAAAGATAGCCGAAACTGGAAATGAGCTTTTGGTTTTTAATAAGACATTTTTATTTTAAATCCAAAGAATAGGTTGTGATTGAAAATTATTAGTGCCGTTTTAGGTATGAAGAACATGCCTCGCAATATTTGTGTACAACACTAAATAAATTATCAAATACAAAAAACTCATTCCTCAAAACTAATAAAAACATTTATCTAAGTGAAAGTGATAAGAGATAAAATATGATTTAAAGTGAAGATAAGAGTTGTGTTTTGTTTGTGCTAAAGTGCAAACAATTATCGCGGGAAAATGTTTGCACCTACTTTGTCTTTTTTTTTTCTGTGTTTACATGTTATATGAATCTTCAAGTACTAAGAAACTGAAAATAATGGGAAAGAAAATTTAAATTAAAAAATAAGAAATTACACTTGAGACGAAAGTATGAGTATGAAAAAGTTAATAATAACTGAGGAAGATGTGGCCATCAATTTAAATTATTTAGAGTAATTTACAAATGAGCTTTAAGGAGTCAATTGGACAATTATTCGCAGAGAAATAGCGTCTTCATTATAGACGAAAACTTTAATATTGATTATTAATTTAAGAGTTGAATGACTTTTACAGAACATGGGGCACGTGTTTTGTTGTCACATGAGAAAGAGAAATTTTTTAAATTTCAAAAAACTTTATAATAATGGACTGCAATTATTCGTCTTGATGATATAGATTTTAGTATTCCAGATAGAATGTTTGATGCTTTTGAGATAGATAGATGATAGATGGTAGGCGCATGAAAATTGTTTGGCACTAGTATTAATAGGAGAAATAAGCATCATTAATAGCAGTTTAATCAAGAATCATTAAGTTATTAATTTTTTTGCTTGTTGTTGTTGTTTTTTTGAAGTAGCACCGAGTGTTGAAGATAATTGGGTCTCTGTATAGGGCTACGAAAACTATTATAGCGAAGAGCAGCAGATGAGGTAAAGCGTGGCATCCAAAGGGAGAGAGAGAGAGTGAGAGAGTGAGAGAGAGAGGGGGGTGGGGGGTGGGGGAGGACTATTGAGAATATAAATGAAAATAACGAATGAACTAATAATGAATGCGAGCTTTAAAAGTATAATAGTAATAAAATCAGTTATCTACTGCGATCTATTGTGATGGATGATTGTGTTGAATGATTTCTATCTATGTACTCCCTAAGCCGCCAAAATAACGTAGTTTACTGACTGGATGAACTAGTGACAGTCCTATATAGCTGTTTGTTTTCGCCTGTATCGCTCATCTCATCTATAGTTTTCATCCTATAATCATCCTAAGTGGTAGCAGATAATAAGTAGGCGCATAGATGATGACGATATAGGAGTAGTAATTTTCGCATTCAATTGCTTTTTTTTGTCTCATATTGCGGTATATAAAAGTAGATTATATATATATATTCTAGCAGGTAACGTTGGTGGAGCGAAGAAGCATAAAATCTGTCGATCTTTCATTGTGTTCGTAACGGTGGTAGTATGGTCGTGGAGTTGTAGTAGTAGTAGAGTGGTAGTGATACTTTTGTTAATCAAGTAGTGGCGGTAAAATACAGTAAGAATTGGCAGTGGGCTGGCTCTGTCTCTCCGGCAACAATGTCCTTGCCCACCTGTCGGTTATCTCTCTCTCTCTCTCTCTTGAGAGAGAGAGTTATCGAGTCGGGCGGTCGAGTGTGTGTCGATCATTAATTGTGATCTGGGACTGGTCTGGGCCTTACTGACTGTGCTTATTTATTATAGTTTGATAATTCTGGTCTGGTCGGGCTCTTAGCGGATGTTGGGCTTACTGTTCCGCCTCTCTATGATAAACACGCTGTCGAAATCCCGATTATCGAGTTGGAGTGTGTGGTGATCACGATCACGATTCGGGGGTACCGGCTGATCGTGGATCGGCTCCGAGGTGGCAGTGGTGGCGGGGGTTACTTGCGTAGGAAGTGGTTGATGAAGAGGTTGTGGTGGTTGCGGATTCAACGGGCTGCAACGGGTCAGCGTCGACACTGACTCGCCGCAAGCATTTAAGTTTGTCGACCTATGGAAACACACAAGAGGGCAAAGGGGACACCACGTAGTGTCAGTCCAAGCATTGATTCTTTATTCTATCGTTTTACTTTATTCTTTATTTATTTATTTATTTACTTTTTCAATTCATTGTTATGTTGGTTGTTACGATTATTGTTAGTTTCTTTTTGCTAACGAAATTTGTTCAAGTCGGTCGAAAACATTTTATGGTCTAGTTCATGTGCTTCTAGTGGGCCGAGAGTAAAGTCGAAACTGCTCGTTTACCAATTTTTGCCTCCCCACGCCCATCCCCATTTCAATGATATTCGTACTTTTGTTACTCAACAGCTTCTTAATTAGCCGAGGTTTGCTCTCTTTGTGTGCCGGCGATGCAACTGTGTTTTTCCATCCCGTTTTTTAATCTCACAATTGAGATTTCTCTATCTTTTTACTTCTGTGTTTTTACTTCTTTCAATACTACTTTCCTCTCATTATTTCGCAACCCGACAAATGTTTTTTTGCAACTTTCTTAACTTCAATTTGACCGTAAGCACACAGTTAAATATTAAACTAGAAAATTGCTGTAATTCACAGCTAACGTAACGAGACAGTTGATTTAACATTGAGTTTCGACCCTACTGCTCTTATAAATTTTCCAAAGAATAATCTCTACATAATAATCTAAGCTGCTTGATTTCTTTTAATTCTGTTTTGGCTGTTGAACGTTGAAGACACGTGAATTCAAGTATACCTTACTTGGTAAATGTAAATGTGCATTGCTTTACTCATTATCGTATTTCCAAAATATTATTAAAATTGACTTTACTGGTCCTAGATTGCCGTTAACAAATGAAAAATTCTTCATCTCATATAGCTTGATTGAAAATTCGAATTTCAATGTAGGCTTGCAATTATTCGTATACTTTATGATTATATCGTGAGTAAACGACAAGTGTCAATTAGTCGAATCGTACAGCCAAAACATTTATTTCAACTTGAACCGTACAGCCCGTTCTGGATACTCAAAACGCAATAAATAAAGATGCGACGGACAATATGTTAAATTTTAAATGCGATTAAATGTCGAGGTTCTTACTTAGTGATCTTTAATGATGAGCGCAAGTGCTCGACAATAAATTGCCACGTGCTTACCGCGAGGACGAAGGCGAGTTAAGGTGAAAAGTACGGGAGGATATTGCAAGGGAATCCTTCGACCTCGGGCATCAAAAATATTAATAATATTACGGCGTGAAAAAACTTCTTAAGATCCAGACATTGAAAATAAATCTGAAAATAATTTTGAATGGACAAACAATATTTAAAGGCTACGATTGAAGTTTATGTAAAAATAATGGGAGTGACTAAATAACGTGTAAGTAAATAACGTACGACGATGTAACGAAAAATTGAAAATAGTTTCCTGGCTCTTAAGAAGATGAAAATAAACCAAAAGTAACAAAAGACTTTTAGGTACGCTCTGTAAGGAGAGTCGCGGCGTCAAATTGTTCGATGAAAAAAAAACAGAACCAAAAGAACCAAAAAAAAAAGAAAAGAAAGAAACAAAGAGACAAGAGAAGAAAAGAAAGAGATAAGGAAATATATATTGCAATCCAGAATAGGCATCCCTGCAGTCGTATTGTGGACTTTTGGATGCCGTTCAAATATATGTAAATACATTGTTACATATCAAAATATGTAAATACATTGTTTATGTACTCGACTCTCTAACCAATGGATTTCGACGATGCAATTTTCCTCGCGAATTGGGCCTACGATGTCTCAATCCAACTTGCGAAAGATGAAAAGTGGGGTGAAATATGACTATTAAGACGTCTGTCAGTAAAATGTAACGTGGCAATGTATTATTCTCTTCCTTCAGTACTTTACAATTAGAAAAACAAATTTAAGAGAAATTCTCGATCATCGCAGCAAGATATTAGGAAGAAGAGAGGCAAGTGAAATTTAATCAAATAGCTTACACAATTTCCCGACATTTCCGACTGATACGGTGAACTCTCTCTCTTAATAAAAGTCATAGATAGAGGCTTATGTTGGCATATAATTACTCTTACAATTACTCGAAAGCAGTGGATACACGATACAACATTGCACCAACAACGATAGACGTTACTTTAATTTCATTGGTAATTTAGTTGTGAATTTAATGGCAACTTTAGCTCCAGTTAGTGGCATTAACCGTAATTAATATATGCAATTGTAATATCTTGAATTTGTTTCAATATTGTTCAGGTTTTTTAGTTTCAGGCTCTTTAACAATCTTGTACGTGATAATTTCGTCCTCGTCCAAAATACCTCTGCTGGTTTAATTAATCTTCACCTGTTCTAACATTAGTTATATAAGTCTACTCTAAATCATTATTAGTATTAAAGTGAGAGGATGAAAGAAAATAAATGCCGCAAAATTTAATTGCAATCATATCTTGTGACTTTTGGTTACAAGCTCAGCGTCTTAAGCTCGCCGCCACCATTTTTCATACGAACAAATCAATTTCCAAGATTCTTATCTTCTTTCATCCTAGCAATTGTATGTATTGGTATTTTTAGTTCTATATTAGGCTAGTGATAGATAAAAAGAATACTGCGGTGCTTTTTTTTCTTCCTATTTTTGAAAACCTCAATTCCTACACCTTTATTCTGACAGTTTTGGAGACCGTAATTGAATTTTTTTCTTTTGCTTTCAGTACACCAATTAATAAATCGCCAATACATGTACATAAGAGTGAAAGGGCAAAAGTTATAGTACAGTCAGTTGCAGTATAAATGTTAATTCACTCACTTTAATCTAATAACAATGCCATAAACTATGCATCACGCTTAATGTCCAAAGTCTCACGAATTCCGCGCAGTTCAGTTATTATTTGTTTACTCTACGCGCGGCTCCGTACAATTAATTAAATAAAAAATTACAACGAAACTATCGAGAGAATTCCATACCGAGGGCTCAATTAATACAAGTACGATCTCATTAAAACTTGTCAGTTATTATCTTACAATGCTCGTCAAATAGCTCGAGCAAAACTCTTAAATCTACGTTATCATTTACGAGGATATTTTATGTAGCCATGGCTGACAAATGGGGAAACTCACTTTTTCAAAGGCACTGTTCCCTGGGGCCCCTGCCCTGCGCCATTCCGGGCGTCCGTTACCCGGCAGGTCACCATATTATACGCTGAAAGCAGTTCTACAATATTACAAAACAATGTTAAAGGACATTCTTAGGGCTTCCAGGACTCGGCCTCTCTCGGCCTCTCTCGGCCCGTACTTCCACTTGGCCAGCATTGCTTCTCGTTCTCACTCTCTATTCAATTCACGCGTTTCAGGGCCCACAATAGCCCTCGGACCTAATGTAGCCCAGGCATTTTTTATTCCCTGAGCCACTAAGCTCTCGTACAAGAAGGATTTATAGAAATTAATGTTCACATAACGATCGCTTGGCTTTAAATATCAGGTATCTTAAACACACTGTTTCATGTGGAACATTGAACGCTCGCTCATCGATTAGTTTATATGAATGTCGATGCAGCCTCGTTCGTGATATTTGCGTCAAGACAAGTGATTTGAATTATTTAAGCACAATGAAGCGAGGCTGTGTCTTTATTCCCGCGGAGAAATTCTTTCAACTCTGACGTACCCCGCTTTTCTCGCTTTCTTTCTTTCTTTCTTTACCTTTTGAACCAATTGTTTTTTCATTTTTAAGTCTTTATGTTACTTTATGTGGCTCCTTCAACGAACGTTAAATTAAATTTGCAGGGCAAACACGGGCGTCCAATTATACAAGTTTACTAATGATTAGTTGAATTTGACTTGATTGTAAGATTATATAATGTTGCTAGATTGAGAAAAAGATTTAAACCATTTAAATCCAGCGAATCGTCATAAAACATTGTCGTGTGCAATGAAATTGACGCACTTGTGATTACTATTACTGGAGTATCTATTACTGTAGATTATTATTATCTATCCAGTGGAGTAGTAGTAGTAGTGATGTAACGAGAAACAATGCTTAGCTGGAGGGAGGTAAGTACGGACCAAAAGTAGTAGAGATGAGTGGTGGGGCAGAGAATGCCAACTGGCCATACCTTTCTCCTGTTTTCGTCTCTTTCTCTTGTTGCAGATCTTGACCGCGCATATGCTAAGGATTATCGCGACGATGAAAAAGAGGATGCCGCCTACTACGCCGGCAGTTATGGCTTTTTGTTTGACGCGCGCCGGCACGGAGTATTTTATTTGGTCGCTGACACCGGCGTTGTCCGTCGAGTTGGCGAAAACGACGAAGTAGTACGTCCTGCCGCCGACCAAGTTTTTCACTGAAAGATAAAAGGGGAGCGGCATTATTGTAAAGTTGCGGGGGCATTCGTGCAAGCAAATGACGCTTTGCCCGACTGTCATTGCGAGGGCGGCGCTGGCATGATTGGAGCAACAGCCTCGACAAACAGCGTAATTGCTTGGAAGCTAAAGCTTTCATTCCACTTCGTAACCACGAGCATTTCATTTGCTAATCGAATTTTCAATAAATAGCTAAATTAATAAACCGAACACTTTAAGATTATGTAGATTCACGCGCTCACGCATTATAGAGATAAATTGCACTATAATGGCGGTACAATAATGTCACTTAGTCAACTTAATGTGCTTGTGAAATTGTTATTCACGAACTGCATTGTACAATATAAATAGTACAATTGGGTGGCGTGAAACTCCCAATGTTAAATGGAAACTAAGCTAAAATAGTTAAATAAGTTTGCGCGGGAAACTTATTAGGGGGGGGGGGAATGTAGTTTTAGGCTGTTAAAGATTCGAATCAATATACCGATTGTTCTCATGAATATACATTAACGGCATTACGGCATATTTACTTAATATTATATTTACTTAATATTACAGAATACTTACTCAGATAACTCGTGTCTTCTGGTCGAATCTGACCCTTATTGAGAGTTTTCCATGGTCCATCGGTTTTAAAGTTAATGGTGTAAAATTTTACAAGATGACTCCTCTCCAGCGGAGGCATCCACGTTATCAGAAATCCATTACTTATTTCTGCCACAGATACGTTCCTCGGAGGTCCTGGCCTTGGTCCTAAATTCACATTCGTAAAAATTATCATTAAACGCCCTTTTTTTTTTTTTTTTTTTTTTTGTTTTTTTTGCGTAATATATTGTAAATTGCTGTTCTCTACCCACCGTCAGCTTGGTTGTCTTTGCTCCTTAAAGGTAACTTTAGCCCACCTGTAAGAATATGTCCTCGTGTTATATTTGCTTAACGAAAATAAAAAACAATAGAATAATTATACAATGGTCATTGAACGTATTATTTCATTAAGCAATTATAACGTAAACAAGCAAATTTTTACGTGTAGGCTAATGTTATTTCTAAGGGCTAATGTAACCTAGATGGCGGTACGTACTACATTCTAAATTAAAAAAATAAATAATGCCATTACTGGTATAATAAAGGCTATGATAATATTGTCTCAACTACGTGTACTATTTGTTGAATTACTTTGAATGCCATTCAAATAAATACAAATCGATTTGACTTTCTATGCAATGAAGTGCTTCTATTACTATTTGGTCTACTTTCATAGGCTGTTTTTTCTATCAAATCAATTCATTCAAATTCAAATGTATAAAATACTATTTACACAATCTTAATAAAAGTAATATGATAATTATTGTTTAATATGCAATCAATTTAATTTTACGACAAAATTGTGCAATTTGCATTAAATCAGAGTAAATGAAAATTTTCGTAAGTTATTTATTGTTGAAAATTTTGTATGCTTATCTACATACACTGCAAGTGTAATTGAACGAAAATAGGAAAGAGCAAAAGATTTATTGAATGCCATGCTATCACGAAGCAAATTCATTATAATAAAAAGGCCAATTAAACATAAACAAACATTTGATTTTTGAGAATGCAACTGTCTTGTATATTCGCGAATATTCTATATTGTTTTGTCAATGAAGAATTCGATAACAGCTTTCTCTCTCTCTCTTAATTTAGTAGAGAAGGCAGCTATTTCAATTATATAAAATACATAATTTTTCTCTATTGAAAATATAATTTTCAGATTTATTTCATTTTGCATTCTAACTTTACTAAAAATAAATCTCAATAAAAGTAAGTTAATTTAATTTTTATAATTAGTAAAAGGGTATTTATAATGTCAGTGAAGAATAATTGCGTAATACATTTCAAATAGAATATAGAAGAGCAATTCATTTATTCACCGAATTAGTTGAAAAATATTTATACATGCTTTATTTAATTGAAATTGCGTAAAATGAAATTTACATTTTTCGTGGGACATTCTAAAATAATCTTTCAATAGGAAAATAATAAGCATTCAATAAATTATCTACAGAATGATAGCAGTTTATTCATAAAGCGTTTGTAGCAATAAACGATTTAAGCATAACAACATGACATGTTTCAGGTCCTTTTCTAATGCTTTCTTAAACAGGTTCTCATGATCACCATAAATTATCGATCGATAAATCATGATGGTAAAATTGTTGATGGACGGTAAGAAAATTATTGTAAACCCGGGTGGGTTTTAGTTTCAAAAACAATCATGCAATAGAAGATTTTTTATTTAAAAAAAAAAAATTTGACGTAATTTGCATTTTTCTTTAATAAAATCGATCATTTCGTACTCCGAGTGGCGCATGAAACAGTAAAATGGAGCAATTAAATCTAATGCAATACTGGCCACTTGAATTATTAAAGCATAATTCCGCACCTGTACTTTTTCCCTACTTTTTCCCTAGGAAACGGCGAATATTTAATAAAATAGAAAATCCGCGTGAAATTGACACTCCTCTTGTTGGGACACAAGGAATGCGCGAGTGGAGTGGCGCACACTGGGGATGAAAAAGTCGCATTCGGTGAAAAATGCTGATCCCTTCTGTCCAACGATTTTAACAAACATTGTTGGCGGTTAACGAACTCCACTCACCTTTATTGTTACCGCGCTTATAAAAATTCGTTCGAATGCGGCAAAGATTTTTTGAAAGGAAATTCTCGCGCTTTTAAAGTATTATGTATAAAAATAATTCAATAGCGCCGACTAAGAAAGGAACATAATGTAATCTCCCCGCGGCAAAAACTGATTCCCACGTGACTCTGTTGTGTGGATTTAACGCATCAAAATTAGCGTGGGGGATTGTTTTCATCATTTTGGCTCATTAAAATGCATGAGGCTCCCTCGCACCCTTTTCCTACTGTTTTTTTTTCTCCTTTTTTCCCCCTTTTTTTTCTCTGTTTTTTTTCCCTTTTTTTTACCTATGGCTTGCTTCTATCATTCTCGTACTTCTTTTGTTCTCGGTGGGCTGCAGTACTCGCTTTAAGTAGATTAAGTTCATTGCTCACTCTCTTGCTTGTTTTTTGCATACCCCTTCCGTGGCCATTCTCTTTTTCCAATATCGCCTTTTATTTGTCTCTTTTTTTCTGATTCCGACTGTCGCGTTTTGTTCTTTTCGTGGAAGCATTTATACCCCCACCCCCCCCTTTCTTTTTTTTTTCTGTTTAGATATTCGCACTTTTTAAATTCTCCTTTTCCCTTTTATATTACATTCCACGACGCTTTCCACAAAACTTTTAGCTTCCTTTGTATTTCCTTTCTATAACTGCTATCACAATCAATTGTCGTTTAATAATCCTAATGCGGTTAAGGGGAAATACGAATGAGGTTAATCGGAAGAAAGAGTATCGCATACTTTGACAAAATGGCGCGTTAATACGATTACAAAAGAGTATTGACTTTGAATTTTTACCCTCTCACAATTATTAATCCGTCACGATTAGGGAAGTTACACAGAAATGGGATTTTTGAATTCCGAAAAACTTATGAATATTTACTCGTACTGCAAATTGATGGAATTTCATCCCATCAATCAGAAAGTACAATTTTTCGTTATATCGAAGGGAAACTTTATTTTACCCCTACCCCTTGCCATTTACATTTTGCAACACGCGTCTAAGTACTTTCTTATTATTTATTTGTATATGTTCCATATTATCACAAGGAAATAAATAAAAAAGTTAAGCTAAGTGATGGGAAATTGTGGGAACCTATGAGAAAGTAAGGCAAAGTAAAGGAATGCGAGAGAGAATCAGAGAGAGAAGAGGAGATAAAGGGAGCGTCATTGTGTACAAATGTCGAGCAATGAAGCGACGAATTCAGGATGAGGAAATAAAGGCGGAAGTGAAGCGAATAGTTCGATGGGTTTGTCGATACGATACGTCGCGACGGAATAGAACGGAATAGAAGAGATGCTGTCGGTTCGAAGGCTGGGGCGAGCTTTTTCAAACTTTAGAACTTTGTTTCAGAAACGCTTTTAACAGTACAGCACTTTGATTCGCGAATCTTGCGACAATTTGAGTTTTTGAAATTTCTGAATTTGAATTTTCAGAGCATACGCATCCTTTATGTACTTCCTACTTTATATCGACTGTTATATAGTTTACATTGCAATTGCAAATGTTGCTATATATCGAGTTTAAGTGCGATCGTAAACTTCTTAAAGTTACATTACACTTAACAAATTTTAATTTTTATGGGTAAGCATCGTATGCAATAAATTTGTGGAATAAATTTGTGGATTACATTTGATGAGTTAAACGATTCGACATTCACATTATATCGTTATTGATGAGTAAAAAAAGTTTTAATATACGGGCCGATTATAAATAAATTATAAAATCTTAGGAAATTTGTCTTTGGCATGAGAAATTATTGATGATTTTTTTACAACGACTTTCAAGCAGATGATGTTTTTCATTAATAAATTTGATTAATAAAAATTTATCTACATGAAGCGTCAAACATTAATAATGTAAATTAATATTATTATGCTGGCAGATATTTGTTTGGAAAATAAATTAGTAAATTATTTATGCCTTTATTGAACGTACCACCAATTTGGTCTGCTTCTGCTCCTAATGGTTGGTTTCCTGAACTTGATGTTGGCATTGTCGATTTTTGTAAGCCGATATCTGTGATTGCAAAAACATAAATACATATTTGGAGCAATTAATTTTTATTTTTTTTAATGGTTTTTTTCTTTGAAACATAGTCCTTGTGTGATCACAAAATATCACAATATCACAAAATAATTTTCGTAATAGATTGCACGCTATCTGCATTTATTTATTTATTGTGCAATTTAAATAATTAAAAGGTTCTATTATTTGAATACTGTTGAGTTTAATGTCACTTAATAAATTGTAAATAGATGAATCTTTTCGAATCATTTGTAATGAATTTTGAGAACAATGTCTTCTAATTCAAATTGATTTCCATCTATTTCTTCAGCCTGTCAGTATATATGTTTGAATTAATTTAAAAAATCGTATTTATGTATAAATGAAAATTTTTAATTTCCTTATAATTCTTTATATACGAATATAAATTCATTCTTGTATTATTGGAATAGTCTACTTACAAATCCATTTGCATAGATATGATATTTTTGTTTATTAATATACTAATTTTAAAGAATATTAAAAGCACGTTAATTACAAAATGTCCATAGAGAACGATGACTACTCGCCAGTTTTATAGTTATTTAAAGGTGTTTAATGAGGAAAATGCATTTATGAGATATTAAATGGTTGTATAAAAAAACATATAATAATATTAGTACAAAAAATTCCTTTACTTAGTAAATATATATGCATCAATAAATAATTCGGTATATATTAAAATATTTTGATAAACATTTTTCTCACTATTACCAAAATTGAGAAAATATATTATGCTTATTGTCAATGACAAATTGATCATGTTAAAATATTATTTTATCATAATTTATTTCGATATTTAAGATGATAGAATGATTTGAATTTATATTGACTACTGTGATATAGACTTATAATGTAATGTTTAAAATAAAAAAAAATTACAAAATTTCAAAATATATGCAATTTATCATACTTGCGGACTACGATATCAGACTGTGAACTTTTTATAAGAGACTGAAAATTATGTAATGAAATTTAATACTTTGTACTTCCAGCTAAAAAATACTGAAATTTCAAGATGAACGCGATTTATCATAATTTATGGATATTATGATGGATCGTTCGCTTAAAAAAAAATTTCGAGAAGATTTTTTTATGAATTTAAGAGCTATCTATCTGCGTTCTGATAAAAAATAATATTTTAATATTTCATTCGTATCATCAAACAAACACATTTATTTTTTGCATTTTTCAAGGTATTACGGATTTTATTACACATAGATATTGGAATTTTGTTGTTGTTGAAGCATTATAAATCTTAGATAAAAAATATTAACACATATATATATAATAGTAGAATTCAAATAAAAAACTCTGAGATATAAGGAACTTCTCTTTTCAGAATAAAAGAATGCACAAATTATCTCATCATGAATGTGTTCTTAACAACACTATTGCAGTTTAGCTTCTTTTTCTACAATCCCGATAGCTTCTCTTTATTAACAGAAACTGAATAAAGAGTTTGTAAAAAAAAAAAAGAAAAAAAAAATCATTCACTTACCTAGAGTTTTTACAGTTATCACTTTGCTGAACATTCCATCTCCGAGGGCATTCTTCCCGACAACTTGAAATTCATAATTCGTGCCTGATTGTAGCTTGCTTATTGTTACAGTTGTACTTCCGGAAGGCGTCACTGGAATCGTTTTCCAATCTTGGGCGCCTTCCTCTCGATACCTGCCAATTTCAATAATCTCAAATTTTGCTTTACAATTTCATTCTGCTCGCATCTCAAAGTGCCTTGAATTCCCTTCAACGGAGTTTTTCCATTTGAGATACAAATTTCAGAGATATACATATCTATTATATAATAGCATACTTTGTAATTGCACTTTTGTTCCAAGACTCGCTCATTTGCTAGTGCAATATGTTACGTTATTCATTATTTGCATAATTAAGATCCTAATTATCTCTGCAGCCAGATAAATTCTTTTATTCGCAGTGCAAATTTATTGACTCGATGTATACTTATGTAGATTAAAAAGCATTAGCCTCTACTGTGTAATAATTGTTACACATATTGATCAATAGTCCAAAAGAACGGATAAACTTTCCAAGCATTTACAGTTTATACAAGATGCATAAACATAAAGATGGTACATTCAGGTGTAATAGTACAATATACATGAACGATTATCATAGAAAGTAGGCACAAGTTTTAAAACGGAGCATAAAACCTTTGAAAATGTGTACAAGTTTAAAATTTGTATAGCTTATTTAAACTAATCTGTCGTTATTATTATATTATGCGAAGAAACAATTATACGCATTTTGAAGAAAAAGAACAATTAATTCTCCGAGTGTTTGTACCTATCAAAGTATAATGAACAATTTCAAATTACGTGTAATTCTATATTCACGGTGAAAATTATACATTTTGATAATAAAGAAGGATACTTTAATATAGAGATACCGAATCATTAGAAATCAATTTAAATGCAGAACGTTTACGAGTTAATTTTATTAGCCAGCAATTTCTTGACGATACCGATATAATTAGATTTATTTATAATTTCTGTTAGATTAGAATACTAAATTCGATAGGATGCGTCGCAAAGTTTTGCATCACGATATTAGGCTTCAATTTTCTTATATATCTATCTATATATATCTATATCTATATATATATATATATATATATATATATATATATGTAGGTAGCGTAATAAAGATTAAGATAAAACTTTTATATTTTGGCCTGAACTTTTCGAGAAACATTAAGATGAGATGGAAGCATCACGTAGAATAAATAATACTAAAAAGTTTTACGAAGTAAAGTGCAGTTTAGCATTTAACGATCTAGTGGTATTTCTTACAACGATAATATCAATTCTTTATCGTATGTATTTGCAAAATATTGGGAACAATATTGTAATAATGGCAGTGATTATTAAAGCAGGTAGTTGTGGAAGAAAATATTGAGCTTTGAATTGAATGTCGTTGGAATCGATAATTAGTAGCGTTCGAGGAATTCAGGAGATAAAACGATCGTCGTCATTCAGTCGAATGGAGTGCAATTGAATGCAATAGATAGAGGCTTCCCTTGCCGTTAGTGCTTCGAATAGTCTTTTGCCAAGTGAAATGCGACGAGTTACATGAGGCAAGGGGAAGGGAAGCCGTGCGTGTAATCGGGCCGGAGATCGGAAGGGTCTGGGACGAAAAAAGTTGAGAGAGCCAGAGCAGGGTTAATTGAACGGGAGGAGGGAAAGTGGAGGGAAGGCGAGGGGAGGTGCGAGCTCTAGTTGTCATCAGTGTCAGTTGAAGTGCAACTACTTACCAAATCGTGTAATCCTGTTTATAGTCGGGTCCGCCCGAGTATCCGGGCAGCCAGGAGAGCGAGACGGAGAGCTTGTCGGCGGTCCCGGTGACGTTGTGCGGTGCGTGCGGCTGCGTCCCTTCGACGATTAGTTGGGTCGTTTTCATAATGGTCGCCACCTCGTTCGCAGCTACGCATTGATATGCCCCGAAGTCCTGGCGTCGCAGGCTCTCGATTGTCAGGTTGCCGCCGATGACTTTGGCGCGGTTGCGCGGCAGTGGCTCACCGTCTTTCTGTTGTACATAGTCGACACGGGCATTTGCTTCGATTAAAACGGCTGCTCGCTTAGTTTACTGGGAGGCCGCTATTATTCCTCTCCTTTCATTGCTCTTATTAATCGATCGTCATTCATACGAGTCCTTAACATTTTGTAGTAGGACTAAGCCCACTGTCGGGAAATTATGGCCACACTTTCCTTTATGTGCTGGGGTAATTGTTTCCAATAGATTTTTTGCCTCAATATTTTTAGCCTCCACGTGGAGATTGTGGACAATGGAAGGGTTCGCGTTGTTAAACGATATCGTCCGATTTAATGGGTGAGAGACCCTTTGACCGAATAGGGCAAAGTGAGACCGATTTGAGATTTCTAAATTCATGCACATACAGGAGAATTCTAATGATGTTGGAGCGCGAGAATTGATCGATAATTCGAAAAGGTGGATTAGGCAGAAGAACGAAGAGAAAAAAGATTTGATATTCGTCGAAGGAATTGCATCTGACATTTACGATAAACGGTATTAAGAGACATTCAATTTTCGAAGCAATTAATAAAAGACAATTGGGAGCGCAAATAATCGACTGTTACTTCACGAATTATTAATGCTGCCTTATTAAGCGTTCGTTAAATTTTACAAAAATTTAATTGCAAATCGACTGCAATAATAAATATAGTCCAACGAAAGATTTTCAATTACGCGTGTTTATATATAAATCGCAGGACTTTAAGATTATCATAAATTTTGTATTGAGGCAAAAATAAAATATTTCTGAAATTTAATTTCAAAGCTAACCTCAAATTTATATAGTGCAATAAAGTAAGTAAATAATAAAAATATAATAAAGGGAATTATCGGATTTCGGTGCAGTATTTTAAGGTAACGTGAAATATTACGTCTCATAAAAATCCGTGTAGACAGCAGTAAACATGTTTCGATCGCCAATAATACGAGGAAGGAATAAAACGAAAAAGCAATACTCCGTAAAGCGCTTGCAGTTGTATTTAATACTTTACGAAAGAATTAAAATATTACATTTATTGGGGCTTCATACGAATTCCCGGGGCAATTCGCAGCGCCTAAAATAAATAAATCGTCTTTGCAAATCAATCGGTTAAAATCAACTCAACTCTCCATTCCTCTCTCCCTCTCTCTCTCTCTCTCTCTCTCAAATGCTTCGATTTCCTTGACATTAAAGATATAATGGAATAACACAAGTAAAATTAATATTCACCAAGCTAATCTACGAGATGGAAATTTCGAGAAAAGACAAAAAAAAAAAAAAAAAAAAAAAAAAAAAAAGAAAAAAAAAAAAAAAAAAAAAAAAAAAAAA
>JAPYYT010002471.1:0-23601 GCA_030522565.1 Ceratosolen corneri | reverse complement strand
TTGTAATATCTAACAATTAGTACTGGCTTATATGAATACCACGAATCTTAAGCAAATAAATGAAATAAAAATAATAAAGATAATAAAATAAAGTAATTAAGAATAAAATGGTAATTGAAATCCGTCAGAAGTGCGAAAATGAGAATAACAGAAAGAGCTGATAACTATATTCATGAGATAATCAAAATTCATAATAAAATTTTATACGAAGAATATTTTCAAAGAAGATAGAAAATTTAGAAAAGCTGTAGCATAAAGCTAATTAACATAAAGTTTGTGCAAGTAAATTTGTAAAGAAGGAAATACCGTTAGAAAAAGGTAGCCAGAATTAGCATTAAATTAAAACGTTAAAAATACTCAAGTAATGTTAATTAATGTGATATATGAGATATTAGATAAATAATAAATAATAAATAATAGTTTGACAAGTGAGATGGGCAAATATGTAAGAGACTTTAACGCGACCGCATAGAGCAACTTAAGCATATCGAGCAGCTCAGGAACTCACGTCTGACTGTAGGAACGAGTTGTAAGGTCATTAAATGATAAGATGCTATGGCTATTTCGTTTGCATATAACGTATTTCTATGAAGAGCTGCAAATACATATAACATACAATGTATTTCTATGAAGAGCTGCAAGTACATATAAATAAGTGCTTCCATCATATCTATCAAGAATAATGAAAATATTTCCAGAAAGATACAAAATTGTCTCTCTCCTAATGCATTATTTCTCCCCACCTGTCAGAAATGCGCACCATGTAAAATTGATTTATGTCAAAGAGCGTGAGCAATAAATGAAAGTTGATGTTTCCCACAGAAATTAACGTTAAAAATCACCTCTAAGTATTTTGAATGCACCTTATGCACAGGCAGCATGTGCCATTTGGGGCTATTTTTCTCGCGTTAGCTCAGCTACTTTCATTTCTCAAGAGTTGCCTCGTCCCTTGTTCTTGTTACCTTATTCATGTTGGTTTCGTCGTTTTTCATCATTGCCACTGTAAGATACCGTTCGTTATAATAATCATTAAAAGTTATTTTAACGGAAGTCTTTCTCCGTCTCTCACAGGGAACAAGCAATTCGAGTTTTTCTGGATATTGCAAGCAATTGCTTGCCTTATTTCCTTCGTCACTTCTACTTTTAATGTTATTCAATTAAATTAGCTCTTTGGAATGGGATTAGAATAGTTGAAGAAATATTTTGGCGAGCCGCATAATTAATGGCATTAGAATACTCGAATAAACGTTTTGTCCGGCCGCGAAACAAGAATCTATTAGCATCGGAATTCAAAGACGTAATAAAATCATGTATGGTATCGATCGGTTAGGAATGTCTGAGATTTATTTAAAAAGTATTTCTATTAAGTGATATCTATTGAAATTGACGCTCTTCCCCACATACACTCTCTTCTCTAATTTTTTATTTGCAGTTCATTGATTTAATAAGAAACAGGGAATTATTTATTCGAAGCTTCTTTCCACTGAAGACTTTCGGATTTTCAGCAATATAAATAAAAACAGAAGTGAAAGTGATTCCGATATTTTATTACCGAGGACTACGTGTATTATAAATGAGTGACATAAGCTGCACTGACAACTGCATCCCGGCACAATTACAGACAATTTTTTATATTTTATTTAAATATTCTGGGCCAGAAATGAGATTATTTAATTTTAACTTTCTATTCTTTAGAAAGAATGGCTTATGACTGTTTTTTACGATGAAAATGCCGGTGAAGGAATTCGTCTTGAGAATCAGGAGAATAAGGGGAACAATGTGATGACACAACTCTTGTACAATATAAACCATACAAGGCTTCCGAAAATGTTTTTGACAGTAGACAAAGTAGTTGGCTGTATTTATATAATCACAAAAGGATATTTATGAAGTAGTATTGCCGTGTTATTTAAAAGATTTGCTTTTTTATTTTTTGAGCCAGGTTAAAACAAGATAGAAATATGAGTCAGTATTCACTTATGGAGTTTACAAAATACCTCGATATTCATTAGCAAGATTTTCATTAATTAAAAATATTTCATAGTTAGGATAAGAGTTTATAAATTTTTTTTTCTTGCAATTTATATTTTTTCCGTATTAAGACTTTATGTATATTCATATACAAGATCTGAGTTCGTATTTTCATTATTTTACAATTAGGGAAATATGATGCAGAAATGAATAACTAAATAAATTTTAGCTTCAATGAAATCATTACTTAAGCAATCATTTGACTAAATGTAAATTTCAATATCAGAGATTCTTATGATATTTATAACGTCAATTGTTAGTTCTGAAGATTTATTGAATTCGGCAGTTTAAACAAAGAATAAATCTGCTTAATAATGATTAGGTTTCATCAAGCAAAAGCAAAAGATAATTAAATTAATATAGATCATGTATGCGTTATCATGATAAATATACCAAAATTGGATTTCATTCTTTAAATATTTAATTTATTTCCATTCGTATCAAAAGTCGGCAACCCTCTTTCTAACCATTATATAATTCGTTAACTCAAAAGAAAAAAAATGCATTCATCAAGTATATTGAGCTCTATGAATGAATATGAAATTAGAAATCCAAGCCTCTCTTTATTGTAATTTGCTATGAACGCGCCAGCGCGACAATTGGGCTCGTGCTCCAGTCGTTGCGTAATATCCGCGACCTTGTCGACGCCATTCTAGTAGCACGCGGTCAGAAAAAGAAGGAAAAAGATGAAAATAAGGAGCGAAGTTAAAACGATAAGTTAAAATAATTTTTTTCTCTTCGTTTGCGAAATATTTATTGGCCACACAAGCCTTATCCAAGATATTTCTAGCTTTTACTTTTCATTTTTTGTTGCATTAGTTATTAAGAGCTTCTTGCAGAGATTGAGCGTATTATTATTTACTTTAAATGCCAGATTCTAAAATGTGAAATTCTTTTTCACTATCATACGCTATCATAAGTTTTATGATGCTTTTTCTCTTTCGTGGAATCCGTCCTTATCGCAAGTTACATCTCGTGGATGATCGATATTACAATTTCAAACGAATGAGCGATAAGGATAGAATGCTATGAGTGCATTTTCATAGCTGATGCACTAGTTACTTATAACAATCATGCTAGAAAAAATAAGGAAAATTAAATGTTTGTAGAACAAAAACCAAAATATACGATTTTTAGTGAGTTCTGTCACGGTAATGAAATTTTGAGAATTGCCTATTAAAACGAGTGAATGCCTTGATTGATATGATAGTGATGTAGTCAGGTATAAAAGGGTGTTTATTAATTCACCAAGTATTCAATTTGCGCGTGATTAGATTTTAATTATTAAGAAATGCAATAGTGTAAAAGGCTGATGGCGTAAGTGTGCAGGAATTAGCAATAGATACTAAGAAATTCGAAATACTACGTTTTTATTTTTCATTTTCTCGACAAGGTAAAGTAAATCTAATCACCATTTCAAGATATTATTCTAAGGAATTCGAATAAAAAAATATTCGTTACAGGTGTTGCCGTATAGTTTCAAGGTTATCTAAAAGTCCGGCAATTAATATAATAGTGTGAGTTTGAGTTAACTTGAAAATACAATTTTTCATTTTCATTGAATTTTTAGAATAATTGACAGGCTTATACGTAATTTTTTTTGAATTCTTTAATAAGAAATATTGTAGAAGACTAAAGTTACAATTTTAAATTAATTTAATTAAAGAAATAATTTTAAAAAAAATTATGCACGTTGTAATTATTGTTTAACAAATAAAATTTAATGTAGTTATGAGAATGAATTAACAATCATATTTTTCGTTTTGATAAGACTATTTTATATGTAACGTGGGCTTCTAAATCTCAAAAATTTAGCTTTCAGTATTAAACAGTCTGCTATTGTCTTTCAAATTAATTGTATAACTTTGAAAATTACATAAAGAAAGTGTAAAAGAGCAGTATTCTTTTATGTTTCTTGAAATCATAATGGCAATGCAGCCAGCAATAGGATAAGCTTCGAAATATCTTGCGGCTTCTATAAAATGTATTACATAAAAGGCGTGGTATGTAAAGTCTGCAAATTCCATTTATCAATCCAATTAAATCCAGCATTCGCTTAAATTATAAATAAAGCGCTTGTAATAATTAGCAAAGCAGCGAACGTGATTTTGATTCGAGATTCTCCGACATGTATTATCTTACTCGTACCGCTGCTTTCACAAATCAAGAAATGTACGATATGTTTATTCTTCACCTCTAAGTTAAAAAAATCGTTTTATGTCTCTGGACTATAACTATGCGCTCAAGTATATTGTTTTTATTTTTTCAAGGCCAAGGCTGTCTTTATAATGTAACACATATTTGCTAGTCATCGATTTTCTATTTAAATTGTTGTTTATATTTTACAATTAATGCCTCAGTATTTATCTATTTATTTCACTGTTAATTTTCCATATTATTCTTAATTATTTGAACTTTTACATTTTCAAGCTTTTATCGTCAATTACAATGATTAATAAAAAAGATCTTATTCAGTCTTATTTCTATTGTAATATTTCTAATATTATAATGAAAATGTAAGAATTCAATGGAGTTTATTAAAACTAATAAATTTTCGTATTTAACAATTGATATAGTTCTTTAATGAACAAGAAATTCCATACTAAACTGAATAGAGTTTAATTTTTGAAAGTATACTTACAATATAAAATAAAAATAAAAAAAAATTTAAATTCTATATAATTAAATAGATATTTTAATATTAATTTTGTCCAATGTTTCGCAATAATAGATTACTGTTGTCACGAAGCAATAATAAAAAATTATTATTTTCTTTCAAATTTTATTGCTTATAAATATCATACTCAAAGAATTTTATAAACTATAATGGTGCCCTCATGGTGCAACCATTAATTTTTGTAGTAAAAACCAATTTCTAAACAAAAAAATTTAGACCATCTGAATGTTCAAGCCACTAATTATAAAAACTTATTAATTAATTTAATCTGTTAAATTGGACCTGTACACTCAAATAAAACGCATTCTCTGTCCTTGAATGAAAAAGCAACTTATATTAATTATCTTAGCAATTAAAAGTTGCTTTTTTGTAATAACTGAATCGTATAGAATCCATTTTTGTAAAAAGTAAGTACAATAGTACGATACTACTATATTTAAAGAAATATTTGTAAATTTTGAAGCTTTTATTGTTAATATAAGCGAAATAAGAAATAGGATTTTATTAATTTTTATATTCTAATGAAAAGTATTCATTTTAATTTGAAAGTGAGTAATGGTTTCAATAGTATTTGATCAAATTCAAAGGATCAAATACTCTATATTAGTTTATTTTTTGATGGAGTCGCTGTAATATTTTACAATCAATTCATCAATCAGATTCTCTGACGAGGCCAGCTCCATTATCAAGTTACCTTTTAATATTATTTTATGGCGACAATGCACATTTTAGATACGTGTGCCTATCTTTCAATTATCAAAGATAAGGCAATGTCATAATAATTTTAAAAATCCATCTCCTCAGGGCTATACTTATTGATCTATTGAATGTTTTTCAATCCTTCAATCGTCAATTACGTTTTTTATTAATTGGATTTGGTCATTATTAAAATTATTTTTGCTTTTTCAATAATTACATATTGCTTATTGTAGGCACTTTGGATACAAATTTGTTAAAAGGTGAAATTTCAACGAAAAATATGCTTAGCCATGCAACTAAAAACTTAAGTATTGTGTTATTCTATTTATAAAGAATAGATTATTATTTGATTTTTTGCGTTGCAGCTTTGAAATATAATTTCTAAATTCATGGCGACTAAGTAAATGATAATTATTGAAAATAGCTTTATTATAAATGTACATTATTAAATTGACGATTCTAGGCAAGCAATTTACTAAATTTTCAGAATCAATACATTGAATTATATATTGAATTATATTAAAGATATGGCAAACATTATTAAATAAATTTATTGTCAATCTAACGTTATAAAAGTTCTTATATCTTGATCTAGCGATGAAATATTCATAACGAAATTGATTTGCATGCAATTCCAACCAAAATTATAATATTTTCTCTTTAAGTTAAACGGTTAGTTAGAAGCTCGTGTTTTTTTTACTCAATAATCTACCGGTAGAAACGGAATAACAAAGTGAAGCTGAGGATAAAGTACAGATGAGATGGGGATGGGGGTTACGTAAACGGCGCATTCGTTGATCCGATTGATTCAATTAACTCACGGTTGTTTCGATGAGTCGACGTAAGCAAAATCTACATACGTTGGCATTATGTTTGAGCATATGGCGGTGTGTTATGGCAATTTCGTAGTTTCTACAGCAAAGAAAATAAAATAACAGGCCAGAACTTAAAGACGATGCAAAAATCAGGATCCCTTGCATTCTATTAAATATACTCTTTATGACATAGATGATCTGGAATAATAATTTAAAATATGAGAAGAAGAAAAAGAAAGGTGAATAATGAAGGGAATTTTATTTTTTACATTTCATAGTTAAAAACATTGAGTTTAGTGGCTTATAGAGTTGAATAAAAATTTGAGTGCATGTATATAAAATTTTATTACATACCTACATACCTAATTACATATCTAATTGTAATTTTATCTTTATGTTACAGGTGAGTTACTGAAATTGTAGAAATTATCTAAGACCATTTAGAGCTTAAGCGTAAGTTATTACTTTCGTATTGCGAAAAAAACAATCTTTATTAGGGCGAAATAGCATTTATGAGAGTGTTTTAATAATAATATTTCTCGTGTTCAACTGGCGTTTTAACTATTAAGTATTTTCCAACTGCTTGGCACTTTTAAAAGTAGGGCAATTTTAACCTTCATGCTTCGATAGTGTCGGACCTGTGATTATTTATTCATAAATTTTGTAAAATGATGTCAACGACGCGAACGACTGAAAGCGCATTATCGTAACTTTTCCTTCCCAACAAAGTAATTGATTCAACCTTGAAAAGAATACTGATTAAGTTATTTTAATGAGAAATTTACGCAAGTTCGTGACCACCACTTTATACTAAACTACGTATGGATTCGTAAAACCCCTCTATCCCGCAAATTAGTTATATTTATCAGTTCATACAAACGTGTTATTAAAGTACTTTTTTCTTAGCTAGAAGAAAATTAACAACGGAATTCTTCCTTACACGTGAAATACCAAATTGATATTGCCTTGAGGCTTTTTCCGATTAGACGTTCATCCTTATGTCGATCCTTTGTATCATAAAAAATTGTCTCACGCTAATTTTTCGTGAATAATATGAAAATACATTTTTAAACGATCATTACCGGGTGTATATTATCGTTGAATATGTATACTCGTTTAAAATAATTGCAAGTCAGTTATTTGTAAATATAAGAAGTAACGGTGTTGGAAATTTGCAATCGCTTAACACCGCGAGATAATAAAAGAGTTACGTTCAGATGTCAAATGTTACTGCACTATTTCATTCTTTGTCTTGCTAAATATTATATCAATTATTAGTTAAAGAAGTTAGTTTATTATGCGCATGTGCAAGGTACTTAATTGGTCTTTATTCTGTAAGATAAGTTACATTTTAAAGATTAGTTACTGCCAGCACTACTAAATAATTTGTGCCAAAGCAGTTTTGTGTCAGATTTTATATGGAATTTTTTATAACATGCTTATTTACAAAAAATATAATTAAGCCTATGATTATGCTACATCAATATCAGACGCATAATTAGTAATACGAAACACTAACACATCCCTTTAATAAGAAAATTGAGAATTGTATCCATAAATTTAAACAATTAGCGTATATGTACTATCATTTACATAAATTTAAATTTAAATAATAATCGCATATTCGAACCCAAAGCATTACTATTGTTCGGACTACTACCTATCACATCAATATAATAATTTTGTTTATTTAATTAATCACCAAACCGAGTTATCAATTAATAGCTGCTTAGATAATTTACAAGCTTTTTGCAATTGGATCCTTATTATTATAAGAATTGAATCCATTTATAACATTTGGAAAAAGTTATATAAACAGACAATATTTATTTTCTTTTTCGACAAAAAATAATCGACAGAAAATCGTGTTAATTTCCACTCCCTTTATCGTAGACTCTTTAGAAATTTTGGATTATCCCTTTCTCTCATTACAATGTCATTAAACTGATTGCAAATGAACAATTTCCACTTTCAGTTTTTTTATCATTTGTGCAGCAATTGAAATTCTGTTCTATCATTATTGATTCTGAACGAATTTTACGACCATATTCTAGTGCGACAAATAATGAGCCAAATTTTCCTTCTTTTTTTCCTAATCAATATTGAATCAGACTGCAGTATAAAAATAAGTCAGACGCTTCACGAAAAGTTTGTCGGAAGTTCGCGACCATGGACAAATGCGACAATGTAACAACGACCAGTCTTTATAGTACAAGTGATGCTACGTAATCTAAAGCGATTTATTGAATAGAAACAGATTCGCAGCCAACAGTATTGCAGTGTGCGTGTCTGTACTTTAAAAAAAAATGTCTTCTGGATAATTTTACAGGTCTAATTATTAGAATCAGCCTTTTTTCACTATATTTACTTTAAAAGATTCAATAAAAATTTTGACGTATAATTATCGAGTATAATTGGAAATTTAACCGAGCGAGGTTTTTTATTTATCAATTATTCACGATCTTTTGAATTTTTCCCTTCCTATACCTCCTAGAGTTTAACGCTGCAATTAAGATTTTTCATTTACATTTCAAAATATTTTAAAATTTCCTTATAATGCGCGATCGAATTAAAGCTTGTTTTATATAATATTAAAATGAACTGATTGTTAGTGAACTAAAAATAAAAACACCATACTTCTAAATGTAACAAAAATGAGTCAATTCGTAAACGACTGATTAAGATTTGATACGATATTATTTAATTTATTGTATGCAATTTTCTATTGATTCCTTCTTCATTTTCTAATGTCTATCCAGTATTCAGGTAAAGTTTATTACGTAAAAGTGGCGCTAATTATTCAGAATTATAATGTGTAAAAAATTTATTTATCGATCCTAATTCCTTTATTATTTTACATTGCATTATTAAATTTGCAAAAGATTATTTCCAATTAACTCGTGCATATACACACATCAATTTGCAAATGAAAATTAACACTGAAAACAAAGTTAGAAATGCTTTTTTATCACAAATTCAAAAAATTGAATAAGAATTTTAAAAAATCGACGTGGTTGTTTTTAATACATAATCTAACGAATGTAATCTTAAAAGTATGTTATTTTGTATATACCAGAAACTTTTTTGTTTAATCATTAAAATTTTAAAAATTTCATCGTTAAATTGTATTTTTATAAGTCTTTAGACGTATATGTTTTATTAATATTTTAATTTAAATATTTACATATTTATAAGTAAAAGATAGTTAAGACGTCAGACTTGTGAAATATTAAAATAATAAAAACTATTGATATAATATTTACTCATTCCGATGTATAGAAAATATGTCAATATATGGTTAGACACTTAACACAAAATGTAATGGTTATTTTTTATTATGTTCAAGGAAAAAATTATGTATTTTAATCTACTCTCAATTATATTCAACGTCTATTAATAATTCTTGTTAGTTAATGAATTACCTTGACGATTCAGAGACATTTGTTATAAATGGCAATGCATTTTTCCAAAGAAATTTAATTAATATTGTTGTAACACATATATCAATATTATATAATCATATAAGACACATACTTCTTCATTAAGTTTATGATACTCTTTATTTATTTATTTATGCTATAAATACAAAGATATTTAAAAAGAACGTATTTATATGGCCTTTGAAACATTAAGTTGGCACAATACCATACTATGTTTGATGTGCCTTAGCAAAATTTATATTTATATAACTTTTACTCATTACTTATTAATACATTACTTTGAAGAAACAAATAATCAAATTGCTAAAGCAATAATCTGAAGTCTCTTCAATCTACATCTCTCACATTCACTCTCTATCTCATTTTCTTTCTCTTTCTCTGATTTGCTCTCTCATTCTCTCTCTCTCTCTCTCTCTCTCTCTCTCTCACTCTCTGTCTCTCGCTCTCGCTCTCTATCTTTATATATACCTGGTACAAGAAAAAATGAGAAAAAAGATGAGAAAAATGGCTTCATGGAGATGCATCGCAATTACAATTAGGATTCACTTACATACCTCGCTAATAAGTTGTGCGCACTGTTGGCTCATACAGCACGAGAGTGACATCTCGGCGATGTTCCAGCGATTATCGGTGCTCGTTAATCCTCTACAATCCAATCATGCGAAAGACTGAGCGTGTTTCTCATCACTCTCAGTTGTTCCTTTTTTGTGATCCGTTGCAATCTTATTCATTCGAATGGAACATATTCTACCGCTAGATACTACCAATAGCTATTATTTGTGCATTTGCGCACGCGCGTGCAGTTTCGCGACTATCTTGATAGCCGGCTTTTAATATTATATTTACGCAATATTTTACAATTTTTCACTGTGCCGATTTCACCTTTAACATTCATGTGCATCAGTTTCCATTAAGTCTGAATTTAATGCGTAGGGACATTTTAACGTTAAAGAATGTTTGAGGTAATTGAATTTTTATTATGAATTATAGAAGAACAAATAATAAATAAATATGGTGTTAAAGATTGCTCCGACAACTTCAAAAAATATAAAAAACATGCTGACGAAACGATAGGATTTGAGAGATTGTAGCATTTTAAAATAGTGATGAATGGGAATGAAATTAGCCACTAAGTAAATCCATGTCATTCTACTTGTTAATCTTGTCCTAAGAAATTGTTCCGAGGGTATTAAAATTTTCAATCTTAAAGCTTAAGTGAAGGTGATTCACTTTGTATAATTTTCTGTATTATTCTTATAATACAATCAGATGAGACACTCAATAGACTGTGCGTTTCTAGGGTTTAAATGCCGTATGTTTTTATCTTTTTATATAATATTATTCATTTTTATTATAAAAGTAAAAATTAATTTCACATAGAATAGAATTTCACATTGAATATTATAAAAACAGATCTTAAATTTATTATTTATAAATTTGATTTTAAATTTCTATAGTTTTTCTAAATCAAGTATTAAAGATGGAAAATGTTTTAATAAATTTTATTGCCTTTAAACTTTTCAACTCGGTTGGCTTACATTATCGCTAAAATAAACTCAATTTTCCTTATTAAAGTATTTTTAATGTCTATATAATTCGCTTGAGTATGGGAATACGATAGTTAGAATTCAGTTATATCGCTAAGACGATAATATAAATTTTTTATTTACACTTCCTCATATTTCAGCGAATATTATCATTTTGTAAATTAATATCTTGTGTTTTTCTTTGTGATTTTCAGCTTAGGCATATCGTTATAATGTTGAAATTCAATCTTTTCCTTATCCCCAAATCTAATGAAGAATTTTAAATTGTGATATTCGAATAATTATTTTAGACAGTCAGTATCGATATGTGAATATAATATGAGTGTGCAATTAGTAATTTGAGAAATGTAACAGAAGATAATTTACTAGTGACCAGAGTTCCTTTATCTCGTACCTAACTATTCATAAAAAAATATGTATCGTCACATGATAGACAGATTGCATCTTCATTTTATAGTTGTAAAAATCTTAATGTTATACTGACCGGTTACACTTCGGTCTCATTTTCAGCCACGAGGCTTGCGATTAATGGGGAAAAGATCAGCAGTTATTACTAATTATTAGCATTAAGATTTTCCTTATTTTTAATGCTCTTCTGATGTATACGCACAATATACGAGACACACGATGATAACGATGTGCTTGAGCAGATAAAATTTCAACTTACGGTAGTTTGAATCAAATAAGCATGCTTGTTGCATCTAGTGTCTAATCATTTTCATGATAACAAAGTTCAACTAGTGCTAATGATTTTGGAGATAGAACATTTGAATTTACAAGCTAGCTCTGTAAATAAAAGTACAACACTCATTTATCTGTGTAGATGCCGTTAAAAGAAGTACACAAATTAAAAGCAAAATCAGCCTTCAATGGGTAGTCTATAAAAATAAAGTATTGCAGTATTGATATAATCCTCGTAAACCTGTAACGCTTGTAAGATAATATATTGTCTAATTTTCGTTAGTTTATGTTTCTTGATTTTTCGACAGCACGATCTTTATTTCGTACAAATGGAGCAAGAAAAAGATCGTAAAAACTACTTATTGAATTCATGTAGAAGCTTAGCTCCCCTTGCAACTTTGATTTTTCACATTTGCAAATTTATGTGATGCTCGTGAACTCCGTACCCACGTTATTCATGTTATTTAATTATCTATTTCTCAGTTTAGTATTTGCACGAGTCGTCGATTTATGTTTGGATTTGGACTGGTCGAGACGCGATCACGAATTCGCGTCTTCTATGTCCATTTTGAGAAATGCGCAGTCACTCGCGATCCAGATAGAGAGAATTTACTTTCAGTGTATATAAATTTTTTCGATCATTAATCACAGGTGCAATAGCTTTAGTGCACGAAATCGTCACTACACCAATGCTGTGATTTTTAATGGCTCCCAATGATTGGTTAGGTGCATGTTTTTACAATGAATCGCTTATTTCTTAGATTAGGAATTGAAAAACTATATGTATTGATAATTTTATCATAATTAATTTTACTATTTCCATTCCAAGAATAAAGACTTGTTATTCATCGATAGGTACAATACATTTAACGTTAACGCTTAATATTATTATTATTATTATATTATTATATTATTATCAACATTTCGTCAAAATCTTTTTAAAACATAAATTTAAGCTTATGGAGAATTCTTTATGTATAATTTGATTGAACTACAATTTGTATCTTTATTATCTCGAGTAACATCGAAAAAATCTTCAAAGCCTACACGCTTCGTAAAATAAAAGCTTATTAATAATATAGTACAATTTAATAAGTAATTTATTGGTATTATTAATTATCTTTGTAAGCATTGTTTATATTGCGAAGTAAATTTCAAATTCAACGTAAATAACTGCGTAAGAATAAAGAAAACGGGCATAAAAAGAGTACGTTAAAGTGTTTAATACATTAAAATAACATATTAAGAGATATGTGTTTGTTAAATTGGAGGAAAGTATTTCATAAACTTACAAGAAATTCGAAGCGTTTAATGACCAATAACTTATATCAATAATGAAAACGTCCCGAAAAATCTGCTAATACAACAAATAATCGATATAAAAATAAACACTCATCGAGTCAATCAATATTCCGTGCTAGATTCAGCGAGTGCGTTCACTTACACATAAATAATGCATACAGTTAGACCATCTTGTGAATTTTTATCAGGCTTCAGCTGACTTTCCCACCACGAACTAAGGTCAATTATTAATTAAGTGGCATCATATACAATACTTAAAAACGGTACAATTCAATGACGAACGCCATCCAATGGCCAAAGCCTGCCAAAAAATTTGCTGCAAATCCTACAAATGGACAAAACGTGCCACCTCGCAGTTGGCACTCTAAAAAACAGCGCTTCTCATCTAAATAGAGGGAACGGTAAAGCTTGTAAGGCAATGCCGAGGGAGCAAGCGAAGAAGCAAGCATGTGCCAAGCCTCGCGCGGTCGTCTGTCTCTCAAGCTCGACGATCGCCCGCCAATCAGCCCCTCGAAAATCATCCCGAGCCCCAGGAGAAGCATTCGTCCAGGAACAAGAGAAGCGAAAGACAGAGAGAGAGAGAGAGAGAGAGAGAGAGGGAGGGAGAGAGAGAGAGAGAGAGAGAGAGAGAGAGAGAGAGAGAGGGAGATAGGAAGTTAGGTAGGTCGGTTGGTTGGCGGGGGAGGGGAATGGACGAGGGGAGAAGCGAGTGAGTGAGGCAGAGCAGCAGCCGCTCTCCTGCGTTTGAGCGGCGGCTGGCACAGCCTGGCACGAAGAACGCTGCACTTGGTAGAGCGCCGACCTCCCAACCCGCTGCCTCCTCTCTCCGGGCACTGACTCACATCGCCTTTTCTTCTCTAGACTTATCGCCCGCCCGAGGATTCGGCCTGACCTACATCTAATCGAGCTTTTGGGCAAGCCGCTCTTCTCCTGCGAGTGAGCGCGCGATTAAGCCGATGATGCGCTTCCTTTCAGGCCGAGGCAATCCCTCGGCTTTGTAGCCGAGAGGCTCTCGTTATTGGCTCAGCCTCCTGGAATGCGTGTCGATACGTAGTCCTGCAGGTGTTTCTGTCATTGGGTTTGCACGATTCGCAATAGCTATAATGCTTGGGATAGTGCTTTAGCCTGCTGGAAGAGAGCTTGCTCGTCATTCAAAGTACCTAACGCTTTATTTATTTGCATATTTATGTGAGCTTAGCGCGCCGTGGTGATCAAAGCGATTAGTTTGTAAAGAAATTGACTTTGTTACGTGTAATCAGCATTAATTGCGATCTTCAGAATCATTCTGCCAATCATTTTCGTGCAAAGAATTAATATTCGTTTATCAATTATGCCGATGCAATGATAATTATTAGCATTTTTCCTGGCAACTATTTATTGTTATTATTTGTTATTTAGGGTTGTGTGTCTGTTGGAATTTATTCATCGTCTGAATGTTGAGTTTGAAGACATGGGAGTGAATTCGTCAAAATGGTAATTTTCTTATTATTCAACTTTGTTGCTCAACGATTCGTTAATTATTAAGGCTACGTGGATCAACAATATTTTAGCAAATATTTTCCGCTACTTTCTGTTTCATCGATGATTTAATGTATTTATATTATGGTTCCGCCTACACTCCATTCTCTTTCTTCCTTTATTTTCTCTTTTAAAATCTAAACGATCATCGTCTGATCTTCTTTTTCACCACAATAATCAGTCATGGCACGTTAAATTTATTTTTTATATATTATTGATTATTTTCTTGCTTTTCTGCTTTATCTCGTATAAATAATAACTCAACATCGATAAGAAAGTATTACCATGCTCGTGTCATGGTTTGAATGTATTATTTTTTTCGACCGTCTTTCGCGAGTCTTTGATTAGCGATAATTCTCTTAATGCCATAAAGTCTTTCAAATTTTCGTAAGCTCGCACGTAAAAATTTGCACTTCTACTTTTCCAACGTAGTCTTCCAGTACAAAATAAAATTCCCTTTTATCAACTCAGCTTACATTAAAGCGTCCGTAACAACCATTATTCCATCGAAGCTTCTGCATAAGCCAGTCACGGAAAAGAAGTCGAGAATAACGTCGAACAAAACGTGAATATTAATACGAAGTCACGGTGATTTTAGGTCGACGCTCCTTGGAAACGTGAATCTCATAGCGAACGCAGGCCGCTTTGGCTCTTGCGAACGTGAAACTACGTTTGCCATCACAATAAAAAGGGGAGCTACGCATAGCCAAAGCCATCAGCGACAAAAAGACCGGAAAAAGTGGCGGTCAGCACGAGGGGAAGGAGGGGGGGGGGAGAAGAGCATTAAGCTAGTAAAACTCGGGCGAATTGGAGCAAGCACGGACTGCTCCAATTCACACTGTGCTTCTTGCCATTCGCGTTTCTTTTTTAAATCAAATCGCTCCGGCGTCTCAACATTAGCACCATCTCCGACAGTTCGCTGGGTTGGTGGCGGTGGGGGCGGGGGTGGTGGGACTGGAGAGAAGGTGTGTTTTATACGTTGGTGGTGGCGCAATCGTGCCGGATTCATTTAACTACGTGGATGAACGCCATTCTCTTTAGAGGTGTGCTCGGGCACACTTTGCACTCACCTTCTATAAACTTTGACTCGCCAGACTCGAGAAGAAGGAGCGTTGCACGACGCGGCCAAAAATATTTGAGGGCCACACATACGATCACCTACAGTACTAGTCACTTACAGAATATGTTAATATATACTGTTGGCTTGGCCAGTGGGTCTGCCGTGGGATTGGCTGACATAATCCGATGCGGAATATCCTCTGAACGTCGATAGAGAAAAATCATTAATTATATTAGGAGCTATTGTTTGGATGGTGGAAACAGGAAACGTCGTTGTGTTGATCCCTATTACATTGTCTCCTTTGGCATTTGACATTTTCTTTTCTGTATAATTTAGCATTAATCAAATGATTAAAATTAGCGTTGCCTTACGAAACTTCCACTCGATAAACACCTGTAATATTCAAACAGCCATCTAATGTCTATACGTGAGGAATTCAAAAAATCATAATCATACTAACGGAATGTCGAGGTTGCAGACAATCTACACGTTTTTAATGTAGAATGGTAAATGGGTAGATAATAAATTCCATAGGGTTATTATTGGAAGATGTCCGCGCAATTACAAAAAGTCTTAAAATAATTTATGGAGCCATTTGACATTTTACAGACAGGGAAAGTCGAGGAAGCTCAACTCGAAATTCCCTAAATAACGTGGACAGCATATTTGAGTATAGGAGCGGAGTTTGTTGGGACGTTTTGTTTGATTAGACACAAGACATCTATGTAAGTACATACGTAGATGCATTGCTCGTTATACTGTAAATTTCAACCGCAATATCCTTTACTTTCTCCGTGCTGAAGTGCGTTTTTCGAACTGATCAGAATGCTGCATCGTTCACATTAATATTGTTTTTGAAAATACACTTTACGATAAAAAGTTCTATTTCATGAATATCTATCGTTATTTTTATACTTGGAATCTAAATGCTTTGCAAGAGCAGGATACAAGTAATATTACACATGGCAAATGATGGTCAGTTGAGTACGAACTGAAACATTTTTTTAATGATCAATAAAAAGGCAGCATCCTTCTACTAGTTACTTACTAGTCATCCGACTTTCTATCTAATGTTCAAAGCCATATTCTTTAAATTTAGCCAGAATACCGTTTGTAATTTCTAGCGAAACGTATAGTAATAGATATCGTACAATGTATATACTATTACCTCGCGAACTGTTAACGCTTGTACGAGTAATTTCCATTTAGCGAATTAAGTAGCCTATTTCGGTAGGAATGAAATGTACACAATAAATTGCATTCATTAACCATCTATAAAGTTTGTATTAGAGAGTGAGAAAATATGTGGTGTTTTATATAAACAATAAGTAATAAATTATATAAACAATAAGTAAGTAAGGGAAACAATAAGTATTGAAAATTTGTTTGCAGATTGTTACAATTTAATTGCCATTAAAAAGAGAGAAATTGTTTCTTAAATTTTAAGCCGATTGGATTGTAACATCACTAAATAACTTATTTTTCAAACTAATTTGAATAAATGAGCAATTAATATGTTAATGAGGGCTATCGGTATAAACCACTAATTTCCTCAAAATATATTATTTTACGTTTTCCTTCTTACCTTAAGGAGCATAATATTAACCTTAGAATCGGAATCTACTATACCGATCACATATTAATAAGTGTAACAAAACACATAAGTTATCCCTTTGAAGTAAATAACAACTTTTTCAATAGCGTTTCATTATACTGAGCCTTAAATTAATATATCAATGGGTCCATTAGAAGTAATTGAACAAATAAAGATCAGTCCACATATACATAAGCGCCCGTTATTCACATCGACAAACGGCATTTCTTAAAATTGTCCAACCGTACCATTTGCTTAATCAGTAATATTTTTCAATGTCAAATCAACATAACAAACACCATAAACACGGCTTAAATAGAGTAAAATATATGATTCTACAAATAGCAATTACCTTTTCCCTAAAGCATTGTTCTCAAAATCACGCTGCTCGAACCTTGCAATTTTTACTTACTATTTACCTTTACTTGGCGCCCATCCTCCTCTGCATCTCCCATATTGACTATCGCTTTTTAACCATACCTTTCTCTTCACTCACAATAACAAATACAGAAGGGGACAATACCTGTTGCAGGCTCGTTCGAAAGACATTATATAACGAAAGACCGACTTTGGTAGAGCGCCGATATTTACAAGATGCGCACGCCTCTGGATATCTGGCAATCTTCGCTAGCACATTTTCACCTGCACACATAAGTCCATTCTGTCGCTGTATGCGAAGAGAAAGAGAACGAAGGAAGCCCCGTGGCCTCCTCTCCTTTGCCCCGTCGCACGAGTTGAGAGGTTACGTTTATGCGAGGCTGCGCGTCTCCGCGTATCTTTATGCCTCGATTCCTACGAGAGTGTACAAGCCGATTTATCGGCGTTTCATAATTCCACGGGGTGGGCGGCACATGCGAGTCGGGGCTCGTAAATTTGTAGAAAAGTACCAGAGAGCAATGGCCCCGTGGTATCTGAGAAATGCCAAGTATCTTAAACGGCGACGAGCCAGTTTTTTTTCCGTCTATCGATTTCTATTTTATAGTGCCATCCTTGTCCCACACGATTCAGTTTTTCATACACGTCGCGTCTGCATTCGTTCAATTAATATGGCCGTTTTTCTAAAAAAATGGGCTTTTTTACGACCTATAATCCTGTAATTAGCCTCGCAATTGCGCAATTCTGTAGCCTTAACTATAGATTTATTCATTCGATATGAAAATGTATAAACATGTAATATAAATTGTTGCATGTAGTTTGTAATTATATGTTGATCTGATGTATAAGTGTCATAATTCTTCAAATTTTCCTCAGTCTTTACTAAGTTGAATCTCAAGAATTTATCATTTGACTTTTATTAATGATGTAAAACAGGTTCGAATTAATCGTTTCTCTGCATAAGAAGTCAGTCATTTTTAACTGTAATTTGCAACTTTGTTTATTTATTTATCGCATTGATTGATATGGCTTCAATATTATTTATTAAATATGAAATCTATGACATAGAGGGAAACAATACCGTCATGGTATATTAAAGTATATTAATACGATTCGTATACTTTATTATATAAAATACTCTTGAGCTGAAGAAATACCTTAAAATGTTAATATATTTAAAGCGTTTATTCAATTGACTGTAATAATGTCGTTGCAAACAAACAAATAAAAATGTATTCCTTTGCAATCTCAAAAGCAAGGATTTTGTACCATCATACGCGGAAAATGGCTTAGTCCTTTCACAGATATAAATGAATAATTGTACTAGAATGAATGATTAATTCTGTCGTATAACGGTGATACTTTTTGTAATTCAAGTCCATTTCACCTACCTGGCTAGGGTGCAAAAAGTGGAGAATAGCAGAAAAAGTTCTTGATTAAATAGCTCACTCATTTCCGCGAATGTAAAAAATTAAGGAAAAAAGCGAAACGCCTAAAGGAAGAAAATATGAACAGATCGAGAGCAGTCGGACAACTCACAAATCAAAGTTACGTAAGGCACTAATAGTTCGCATACACAAATCTCTTAATTGGAAGAGCCGGAATTTTCAAGTATTTAGACTTTCGCGGGCATTCGACCTTTATTTTTTTTTCCTCTTCTTCTGTGGATTATCTCGAGATTATACTGATGATATATATATATATATATATATATATAAATTAAAGCATCTATGGATAATTGTTACACCTTAGAAAAATTCTTCTCGATATTTAGAATGGTGTTCCTCACGAGTATTTTACGATATTGAGAAGCAATGCGAAATTCAGCAATATAATTCGGTGCCGTATTATATTCATGTAATGATTTAGAATTTTCATAAATAAATGTTTAAATAAAACAAATTAAAAGCAATAGAATTACTGTATAAACTATTTTTCATATTAAATGAACTTTTTGGACTTATAATTTTCAAGTATACAACGGCATTTGATATTGAAAAAATTATGAAGATTTTTTATAAACTATTATAAACTGTATGTACTCTATTATAAGTAAATATTTTATAAATGATGTACAAGTATTTGCAAGTGAAAAATTTCATTCGGAATCAAGAAATGATATGATTAGGGTTAAATATGCAATATTTTAAATAATTTAAAGTAAAAGCTTATTTCAAATTATATCTCTGTAAAATAGTACTGAAGAAAATTTAAACTTAGTAAAAATTGTAGTTTACTATAAAGTGCAAGACATGTTTCTTATCCAATAGAATAAAAATGCCAGCAGCGATAAAATAATTCAATAATTTTCTTTATTTAGATTTTATAATAAATATTCAATTTAATTTAATCTAAAGTCATACTTGTAACGTATTTTATAATTGGACCCGCAGTTAGCATGTATTATATTTCCCTATAGGATGGCTTTTACATTATTACAATATGAACACGATCAAGATTCGCTTGTATAAGCAGGATATTATAATCATTAGACTATTTTATTAGTAAATAAGTACCCATATATAGCGTATTTTATATCAATGGGTATTTGTATCGTGAGCACAAACACTCATTTCTCTAACGAGCATTAATTATGTAAATGCATCATCGTTAAGAATGATCATTTTAGAGTAAATTGCAATGCTTATTGATGAAGAATTTTTTTATTATTCACTCTGACGTAAAGTCCGTGATGAAAAAGCATACGATCGAGGCCGTTTCCCCGCTATCAGCATAAGCTATCGTCGGTATAAAAACGAGGAGGTTACTGTCTCTCAGTCGCGCAAGCGATGTACATCGCCTCTAATCCTCGCCTCTCTTTGTCTTTAAAGAAAAGCCTCACCTGCCGCCTGCGGCTACATGAGCGAAAGTGCACGATTGCATAATTCGAGAGGATCCGAAAACCACCAACCAACCCAACCGTTAACCCCTTCCCCTTGGCCAATACAACTTTCAGACATAATAACGTCCCCTCTTCGCGCCTGAAATTAAAGAGCACCTATAATAAACCGATAATGTTACTTGCGCCTTCTCGAAAACTTACCCTTTCCTCTATTCTAGGCGGCGTCGGCAGCAGCGTCATCGGCAGCGTCGGTAGCGATGCCACAGGCTGCGCCATGGGAATGTTCAAGTGCGCTGAAGGAAAGTGCATACCCTCGAGCTGGGTGTGCAATTATCAACGGGACTGCGAGAATGCCGAGGATGAGTTCCAGTCTTGCCGTGAGTATCGCTGAATCTTATTTATGCATAAGTTTGATGAAGGCTATCCTTTGAGCAACAGCTCGAGTTGGCTGTATCGCCGATTACCGCCCATGTGGCCCTTTGGCCATCCTTACTTTAGCCAATAATTCTTATGTCGATCGGTCAATGCTGTATTCGCCGACTCGTTTAGTCATCGCCGGATCAACTCAAAATCATGTCAGCTCCATCGATGACCCGACGCCTGTATGCTTTTACGCTATGAAAAGAAAGTTTGGATAACTAGGCCGAGGGGGCTTGAGCTTGCTCACTGCCTAACTCAAGTCATACAATTCTCTAATGAATCACGAACACGACGAAAAATTGAGCATGGAAATTTGTGTAAATAGAGTCGGTCGATAGAAAGGGAGAGAGAGAGAGAGAGAGAGAGAGAGAGGGAGAGAGAGAGAGAAAGTCGCTATCGACAATAAACACCCATTAATAAAGAGAGTCTCGCGGTCATAAATCCACGTGTCCCACCAACCCAGATGCGGAGTCCGATTAGCGAGCAGCTATTGTTCATAAATTAGCCTTGTTTATCGAGCTTTCGGGAGCTTTACGCAGCATCTCTCTTGACATCGGACGGACATTGAAGCCCTCCAACCATTTAACCATTGGAACCTTCTTTTACAGCGCCACCAGAGTGTGAGGCCGGTCAGCTGACCTGCGGCCAGTACGTCTTCAACAAGCCCTATTGCGTACCTCAGTACCAGCGGTGCGACATGAGCGTTGATTGTGTCGACGGTACCGACGAGGCTGGCTGCAGTAAGTATTGGTTACAGTTGCGTTTTGAGGTGGAGGCCAAATGGTTTACGCGCTGGTCAAATGATCATTGCCTTTCTATTATTTGGTATTGGCCCTTGAGAGCTTTGATATTGGTAGGGCAATAAAGCGAGGAATGGCGTCTGTCGGTATAATCCGCTTGGTGACGACAACTTGAATGGTAATTGGTGACTTGGCAGAGCAATTTTTCCTGTAATAACGATTGATTATTTATTATAACGGCGGTGATGACGATGACGGCAATAACGAGGACTGCAGCAAAGACTACGTAATAAGGAAATGAATTTGCAGAATTGGGGAAATAATAAGAAATAATAACAAGTAAATTAGTTTGGAGTTAATAGCCGTGCCGGATATTTTCGAGATTTGTTTGGTAAATCCCAAATATATATGATGAATAATAATGAAAAGATAATAATGAAAAGATACGAAAGGATGATTTTAATGTTGATGGCCCAACGATTGGAACTAGTGACATATTATTTTAATATTAAAGTTTGATACTTAATGAAATGATAGACCGGTTGATTTGTTTGCTTATTTATATTTATCAAGCGCCAAATAGAGGCGCTATGAATGTTGCGCACAACCAGCAAGAAAATCGGATTGCTGAAAAACTTCACACGGCAATTTCAATTTTTCCAACGTCGCTACGTCCGTATAAATGTATACAAAGAGTACGCCTGCACATTTCTAGGTTACTTTCTACGCCTCGCCGCGTTTTTTCCATCCTCACGCGAACCGAACGGCGGCAAGGGATAGGCAAGAAGAGAAAGGATTTCGATATAAAATTAAAATTATAGCGACGAAGGGTGAAAGAGGACAAGCGAGCGCGTTATAATTTTATTCGCTATTTTATCGCGTTTGTTTTCTCCACTAACAGGTATTTTTAACTCTCCGTTTTTATCTACTGTCAGACATCTTTATTTCTTTATCCAGAACCGGCTTCTTATATTCTTTAATCAAAGTTGAATTATCTCCAGACTTTAATTATTGTTATACGTGCATTTGTGTTTTTAGTCCGAGGAAGAGAAAAGTTCTTTATTTAGACTTGTACTCCGCGACGACAACGACAGTCCGTATCTATTTGGCAATTATCTTCACTCATGTCATTATTTACCCGTTGCTTCAATTTCTTTTTTCAAAATGATTTTCAAAAGAAAATTTAAATGGCTTTAGACTGCTCTTGAGTAACCTTATATGAAATTTTATCAGTGTAACATAAACAACATCCGGAAGAATATCGATCGCTTGTTGCAAGTCAAGTAATATCGTATCCCTTACGTAAAAAAATGTACGTGCTAATAATACGTTTTTCTTTAAGAAGAGAATATGAGTTTTGCAATTGATACTCAAAAATGAATATTATATTAATATACAATTTGTAGTAAAACTCATTTTACTCATTTGCAAAAGTGCCTCTCCATGATATGTTAATTATGAGAAGTATGTAATGCTTTGTCTGTAAAATATTCGCCGTGTCGGGTTACGCTTAATTGTGTATAAAAATTTATACAATCTACAGTGTAAGAAGCGACGTGTTCAATACATTTTTTTGCCCGATATTTATCGCGTGTACAAATGCGGGAGACATTTTTTATAATTATTATAATTTGTTTGTCATATTCATAATAGTGCACTGCCCCTGATATTAATTGACATAATAATAAATTTTTGGAATGAATGTGAAGAGGCTATTTTTAGGTTGAATGAATATACAATTCTTTCGATACCAATTCATTCTCTATGGGCAAAAATATATACTGGCCGTAGTATTTATTTATATCGTACTTATTAACTATGCATATCGTAAAAATATATATCTTTTACATTCCGCAAAAT
>JAPYYT010002470.1:0-17756 GCA_030522565.1 Ceratosolen corneri | reverse complement strand
AAACGGCTAAGCCGCAAAAGGCACGAGTGTCATAATGGACCGATCCGTCACTCGCATTCCCCTCGGGCGTTTGAGGGGGCCAATAATGGGCCGTAAGGCTCACTTACGGCCTAACGCGAATTTGGCCCTCCATAACTGCCCAAGCAGCCCCCCTCGCAGTTTCCCCGGGAAAAGAGCTCCCTCAAGGTCAGAGCGCAGAGAGTCGCGCTGTAGAGACAGCATTGAGCGCGCGCGCGCTCTCTCTCCCGCGGTTTCCAAACCTCCCCTCGGAGCGGAGGTCCCCGCTGCGCCCGCGCCCACTCGCCATATTGATCGGCGCCCCACCCCCGCGGCGAGCTTGCGCTCTCCCCCGCCGGCCACGAGCTGCGCCGGCGTCGCGGCGTTGCCGGATCTCAGGATCTTGTGCACGCGCAGCCGTAGCCTCGTGGTGGTCGGGGGGGGGGGGCGGGGTCCCGTGCGCTGGCCCCGGCCTCGGCCTCAGCCTCGGTGAGCTTTGGGGCCCCAAGGCCGCAAGCGCACGGAGCCCCGGCGGACCCAGGGACGCCGGGGGAGTCGCGCTTTGTCCCGCGTCCGGCAAATCAATGCGCGTCGCAGCGAGAAAAGGGACGCGGCCGCCTAATGAGAAGCGTCAACTGCAATTCGATTTCCCCTCCAGGCCGACTATCGCCATTGCGTGTGCCTGATATATATAAATGAGCGATCCGGCGATATGGATTTGGGGGTAGTACGGGCCGACCGGCGGTCCGCGCGCATCGGCCTCGTGCCTCGTGGTGATGAGGGCCTGCGGAAGAGGATGCGGGAAGAGGACGCGGGAAGGGAGGGAGGATGATGCCGGGAGGGCAGTTTGGTAGTCGCGGCCTTTTTCATGACGAAAATGACAGGGTCGGCTCTTTTTGCAACCTCCATCCGCACTAATCGATCGCCGCCCAAAGACATCGGTGGGCTGGGCTAATGCCTTGGGCAAACAGAGGAGAGATTGCGCTTACGGCCCTTTTGTTTCCTTATGTGTGTGTGTGTGTGTGTGTGTGTGGGAGCTTTTGTAGCGAAAGGCCATCCGTATAAACGTCGGCGCGGCGATGCCTCAGGAGGAAGTGACGCTCTATCGATGACATTTTGCGGCGCTCCGATGAGGGGAGGCGGCGATTAAAAATAAAGAAAAGGGGGATCGACGGATGTAGGGGCGGGGTGGGATGGGGACGTCGAAGAGAAGAATCGAAATAATTTGTATTGCTGCTAGTGTTCAGCTAAATTGCTGTAACTTTTAAGTGGAGACAAGCGTTAGGAATACAATACTTTGTCAGTGTCTGTCCTGATATGACTTTGTACTTCCGTACTTTTTTCCCACGGATAAGTTTCTCGTTACTTGCTCGCCTGGGTATTTCATTGAAAGTGCATTACCAATATAAGAATAATTAAATGAAATTAGCCGGCCGTAATTTCTCGCAATTCGTACAAAAGGCCCTGGGAATTTGGAGGAGCTGAGCTTAAATATAAGGCAATAAAGGAAAAATATCTGTGCCTTGCTGCACATTATTAAATAAATGAAATGTTTAGGACTTATTCTCGAAAGTCCCGCGTATTAGCATCATTTTCATTAAAATAAATCTCGAGCATTATAAATTTAAATTGCGCTAATTATTTTCGAGGCTATGCGAAAAAATGTAAAGCAGAAGGATCGAGAGACGGTTGGCTTAATATATATTTGTGTGGCTCGTGTAAGGCCGGTTATTTAGACTTTATAATGTTATAATTTTCGCTGAAACATAAAAAATAGTGGCGCACGGCGAGCGTGAAACTAAAAATGTATCAAAAGAATTCGGAATTAATTTATTTTCACTTCTAACAACACGTCGCTCCTGCCTTGATAAATAGCATCTATTTTCAAAGGGGAAAAAAAAGGAGCGGAAAGAAGCAAATCGATTCTCAATGAATTAACGTGTGTGTGTGCGTGTTCGGGTGCGCGTATGTATTAATATTTTATTTCACTTGGCCAATCCATCGACGATAAATGCTTGTCTAAGCAGAAAGATAAACAAGCCTCGATAATTCCTCCGCCCATGGACATTCAAATCGAATTATAAGGCGGAGGTTCACTTGCACCGACGGCTGCTCATTGGTGTTAAACAGCGACCTCCCGGTGATGAGTACTCGGACGACTGAATTAAGGATTTTCAAAGATCCCGAGATATTGCTGTAGTCTGGAAGGGTGAGAGAGAGAGGGAAAAGACAATTTTATGCACAGTTAAGGCAAAATGCTCAAGGTTGAATTCGCGTTGAGAATGGGTGGAGGGCCGTAGGCTAGACCTGCAAATAAATGAATGTTGGGCTTGAATTGTGGAGAAGGAAGAAAGGTAAAAATCAGGTCCCGATAAGAATCGAGATAAGAGCGCTTTTATTGTGATTGTATCGTTTATGCTGTGGGTGCTCGATATAACCCAGTTAAATGGGTCTATAATTAAAAATTTTCAACTCCCTGGCGTACTACCTTTGTTGCCCTCTTTCACATCGAGAACCGCTGGAGGATGAGGGGCGACGAGAGGTGGGCCAGAGAGCGGCATTAACTAAGCATTTACTACGCGAACAAAAAGTTTTTTTTCTTTTTTTGTTGCAAATGCTATTGTTGCCACGCACCCGGTATTTTGGATCTTATCTTGCGAAAAATCTTTCGTGTCCTTTCGCGATATGAGTGTTACGCTCGTTTAAATGCCGCTTAAATTTGCATGCCCCTCTTATTGCCGACGGCGCTTACATTAATTAACTGTAATTCAGGGATATGTAACATTCACACCTCGTCCAATAAATAAGTGCGCGATTATGGTGTTTTACAAGGCCCCTCGCCGCTTAATGCGCGGAGGAAACACATTAGTGTAATTATCAGGATTATAATGTCGGCTCGCATTTTAATATCTAGAATATATTGTGAGCCGGGCAATAGGGGGCCCCTTGTTAACAAACAAAATGCACTTTAATTATAATGTGCATTTTAAAATTACGCGACGGCGTAATAAAGATAGGACGGATGAAAATGTATTGTACCACGTGATTGGAACGAGCTCGGGTCGTCGATATCGCACTTTACGCACTTTATTAAATATGGAGATATTAGGGCTAAGCAGTACAAGTCCTTACTCGATACGTACATAGAATTACATTAAGTGCATATCCGGAATTTCTAATCAGATTCCTTTTGGGACAAACTAATCGTAATTTTATGCCATACAAACTTATTTACACGTATAATTCGCTTTCGGGACTCGAGAGACTGGAGCTACACTGGCAAATAATATTCAATGAGTGGAAACAATGCGATATGAATTAGAATTTAACTTATGTACTTTCAATTCCATTCCATCTGCTGGAACACGATGCCTCGTTTTCAAAGGAAACGGGGAATAAAAGAGTGGAGTGCAAAAATGTTTGGAAAGAGAAATAAAGCCGCTAAGTAATAATAATTTTTCTTCCTCGTCTTGTATTTCTTTCCTTTTTTTTCGTTTGTTTGTTGTTGTTGTTGTTTTTTTGTTTTTTTTTGGGGCTTCCTTCACTAGTAATCAAATCGTAAAATTAATAGCATAAATATGGGCAATAATTTACAGTGTGATCAAATGCTTCGGTAAGGGAAAAATTTTATCGAAATACACATCTTTCTTTTCAATATTCTGATACTCTCATCCTTTTTCCCCCCATAAAAACACAAAGAGCGGGGAAATTGAGATTTTACGGTATGCTTTTTTAGTGAGACGGCGTATTATGCGCGTATCGAGAATTTCGAAAACAATTTTTCCCAACTGCACATTCAACATGAAAATAAACAACGGCCGAAAAAATTTGACCATCCCGACTTTTTTCCCCAAATAAAATACAAAATACAAAAGCTTCGTTAACTCATTGATATTTAATTATGCCACTAATCGATACCACGGAATTTCAAATTACGTAACAATTGCACTCGGCGAGCACCGCTGCCTGCCTTTAACCCAATTCGAGCATTACATTGGAGCACAGCATATCGAAAAATCTTATTAATTCGATAAGTTTAAGCCTGCTCGCATTCACCATTGTTCCATCGAAATAAATCCACGAGCAGCGTCGATATGCCTTAGCTGCACCCCCGCTCTCAACAATCATCTAATGAAAGCCTCCATTGCCCCCGCCCCCCCACCCCTCAATGATCAGAACCTCACAATACTGCATCCCAAATAAAATGCAAATCATCGGCAAAGCCAAGAGACCGCTCGTTCCGTACAATGGGGCGGCGACCCTTTGTACTCGCGCCTCTTTAACTCTTTAACACTAAAAATAGCCGAACGATATCGTGGTAACGAGGGCCGCGCCGTGTAATTGTGAAAGTTCGAAGCCAGTCACTCCAAGTGGCTAATGTCGGGGCTGGGAAAAAGAAAACGCTTACAATGTTAAATATTCGTGATCAATGTTACACGCCGAGTCGCTGTGGTGCCGATCCACCTTAACCTTTGCGAGTGGCCGACTCGTCCTTATCGCCTCTTCGTTCGAGGCGGCGACAATTTTCCAATTCAACCTGGGCCCGGCCGTCGCCAAGTGTCGCGAAATGTTACTGCGAACCAACTGGCTGCCTTAATCCGTTCGTTACACTCGTTTGGCTATTTGCGCGCCTCTTGAGATGAGTCTCTGTTCACTCGAGGGCCTCGTTTACAATCGCGTTCGATCGCCAAAATTCAGATGCAACTACACGCAACTACCGATATTAGCCTCCACAACAAAAACAGCGGCAACAACAACAGCAACAACAGCAACAGCAACAGCAACAACAACAATAGTAGCAGCATCGACTATAATGACATCGAGAGCAACGATGACAATAATAACAACAACAATAGTAATAACAATGATGGGAATGAAAATAGGAGCAGCAGCAGCAGCAACAATGATAATAACGATAATGGTAATGGCGAAGGTATTGGTAATCATCGTAATTGTCATCGCCATCAGGAGCATTTTAATACGGGAGCCGAGGATTTATTGGTCGCGTGGTAGTTGAACTCTTTTAGCGCAGCTTGTCTCGAGAGAATCTTTTTTCAATCCACCTCGCCAAGAATAATGATTCTCCGTCAAATCTTGATACATGCAGGCCGGACGATAACGTCTCGGGCGAAAATGCAGCCTACGACCCACTTGCTATTAATTTTTTATTCTTTTTCAGCCGGGAGGATTTGCGGGCCAAGTGCCGTGGGGCAAAAGTGTCCAGGAAATAATTAGACTGAGAGCGAGACAAAGAATGAGGGGCGGGCTGGAGGAGGAATAAAACGTCGGGGCGCCACGTAGACGCCGGTAGACGATACGTGTGTGCATCTAATAACTTGGTAAGCACTGCGCTTCTTCCCCTTACCCCGAAGCAGCTTAATAACGCGCTTTTAATGATATCGCAGCTACGAGTTGGCACGCCTTTAAATCTCCAATAACGATTATTACTACTCGGACTTTGTAAAAGACTTGGCTTGTACGCATCCCATAGCACACCCCTCACATCTGCCTCCACAACAACAACAACAACAACGACAACGACAACGACAACGACGACAACAACAACGACAACGACAACGACAACGACGACAACAACGACAACAACGACAACGACAACGACGACAACAACGACAACGACAACAAAAACAACGACAGAATAAAAGGGCAGCGCTCGATACGATGCTCGTAGGCATCGCAAATCCCAGGACAAAGCATTCCTTGAGCGACGCCTCCGCCCAACCCCGTCATGCGACTTTTATTCGCCTTCCCCGTCGTTTATCTCACCAGCGGATGGGCAGCAGATGCGTCGGAGGGTTGTCCATGGCATACAACTTAATCGGCTGGCTACTTCGCTGGCCGAGTTGACAAACGGCTGGAATAAAAGTGAAAGCTCGGGATTTATTGACATGCGAGTGTCGCGCATGTAAACGCCGGCAATTCTTATCACCTTGTCAATTCGACAAATAGCCCCGTGCTTTGGCGTTTTTATGGATGTCGCCGAGTGCCGAAGCCGAATGAACATCGGCCAAGTCGAACACTACTTGAACAAGCGCTAATGGCAATCGTCACGATATAACCTCGCGTACATTACTTAGCCTCGCATGATCCGTAACAAGGCATCGAGCCGGCTGGATTTACTTTCGGTAAGTCGAAATCCCGAGGCGCCGCCGCCGCCACCGCCGCCACCGCCACCGCCGCCGACGCCGCCACCACCGCCGACTTCCCAATTACGCCGAGTAGATTCGGTTAGGCGCTCACTATTCAGGCTATACAGACCGCGTCCTTTTCTTCGCGAAAGCCTGCCTTTAAGGCCACGAACTCTCCGGGAAAACAGCGGGAAAATGGCGATCGAACTATAAGTGTGAGCGAGGCGAGGGGCGAGACGGGGGTTGAAGAGCGAGGGGGGTGGCGAGGCGGGGGTTGAAGAGCGAGGGGGTGGGTTGAAGAGCGAGGGAAGATGGCGAGCCACGAGCGACAATAGCAGCGAGGCATTCGATTTGCGGATGAGCACGAAGAATAAAAAGACGGGGGAGAAAAAAATCACGTGCCCTTCCCCTCGCAAAGAGTGAAAAGCCCTCGTGCAATGCTCGCCACACGTGACGCTTGTCCTCCCTTATCCAACACTCGTCCAATGCTTTACTCGCTGGGACGGAGGCACGGCGAATTCGTGGAAAAAAATTTCAAACGCGATAGCTGGACGGATCAACCGAGTTTTGTCGGCCTTCCCGTGGATTTCCATGTACGTCTTGACAATTTCACGTTCCAAATCATTTTCAGCCCGTTGCAAAATGGAACAACGCATTGTTTTGATGAGTATTAAATATTGTATTTGAAATGAATAAAAATGGATTTCTTCGCTGGGAATATGTAGGTCAGCTATTTGTTCGGAAAAATACATAAATTCTCGATTGCAAGCTGGAAATTTGTTATTGCCAGGAGCTCTTTATGGCTGATTACGAGCGATCTTATGACCTTAGCAGCCTTCGGATTAATTAAAACTCTTAAAGACGCACTGTATCGTAAATAATTAATTTTTATATCGTGTAATTCTCCGTTAATTCGATCGTTTAGTATATGAGAAGTGGGAGTCAAATGCATTATTATTAAGTGTCGCGGTGGTAGGGGAAACTCTTGAATGCAATTCATCAACATTGATGGAGCGAAGGAGAGTGGGCTATAAAAATTTGAAGCCACTATAATTAAGAGAATGATGGAAGAAAATCAAAATCACATGGCTTGATTCTAAACGGGCTTCAGAACTTCATCCAAACTACTACAAATTAAGATAAGATACTTTGATATATGTTTAGTTTCAAATCTTCAGTGTCGAAATTCGTTGGAAATTTGAGAGTGATTAAAGTAACGAGTCCATTACAAACTTCTATACAATCATTGTTTATTTAGAAAATCAACGCCAAGTTTCTACCAAACTTGTATTACATTTTTGTGCTTTCTTTCTTTTTTTTTGGGAATTGGATTTCTTCGCGCTACATAAAGCGTATTTTAACCTATTTTAACATCTAAAGTGTACGCTTTAATTTGAAAAATTCACATTAACGCCACGATTTATGTATAAATAAAAGTCTATAGGCCGGTAGTTTAATTTCTTGTCAATAAAATTAGAAAAAATACTTCAACCATTGCGTGAATTACATTCTCCCCAATCTTATTTGTTTGTACATTACCTTAAACACCAAATAATTAACTGAATATTCCCTGCTCAAAGTTGGTAAAAACAAAAAAAAACAAAAAAACAAACATATTCATGCATTTTATATGTATAATAATACACTTACGAGTGATTTTCTTAATTTTAATCTGTTCTTTGTCTTCATTTATTATTCAACCATCAGTTGATAAAAATTATTTAACATTTTATTTATCTAAAATACTTTACATTTTTTAGTCACAGATAATAAATATAACATAGCAGCTTTAATGAAATTTCATTAAATTTATTGAACTTCTGTACGATAATACGGTTCGTACAAATTATGCAAGTTACAATTCTTCTTCGATAGTTTATGTAAGTGTAAAAAAAAAAGACATAGTACATATAAAAATTTTGTCAAAGTTTGGTACACGAAGATTTTCTTCTTCGTAAATTGAAATTACATTATTTTGCTATTCCTCTTGAAAGTTTATGGCAGCGTTTACATAAAAAGTTTGAAATTAATATAATAAAAATTAAATATTTACACACGTGAAAGATAATTAATCGAATAAATGTTCATGAAATGTATATAAATTTGAATTTTGCATATCAATTTGAATACATTTATACATTTTTTTTTTGTATTTATAATAACAGCTTCATTATCAAACGAAAATCCTATAAATCTCGTAAATCTTATATATATATATGAAATTATTAAGATTTATTTAAAAAAAAGAGAAAGTAGTCCTTATTAACAAATTTTGTTTGTACGAAATTATAATAAAATAATGTATAATTAGCATGATTCAATGAGGTTGAATTGAATAAAATCAATTTTAATGAAATTTTACGTGTATCGCAATTATCAGCAGTGGCCTTATTTCATTTTCTCCATAATCTTTATTGATTATCTGCTGGAAAAACTGTTCGATCGGTACGAAATTCGAAAAATTGCGGCGGAATGTGTTCCATTCAACAAATAGACGTATAATTCGACAAATTGAGCGTTAAGGAATAATTAGCGGCTAATTAAACGTTGTAAATTTTTCAAATTAATCCTATTGTTCTCGTGAAAATTTAAAATTGGAAACTCATCGATACAAGAGCGCCACACTTCTCCATTTCATCGCTAATCCATCCAAAATACTTCGACGTACTTCCTCTTACGCAGAATCCAATTCTAATATTATCTTGACGTCTTCGTCTTACTACCTAAACGACTACCTAAACTTTTCCTCTTTACGATTTTCCGCCCAAGATCTTGCACGCCAGTCTTTTATTCTCCATTCTGAGCCACGAGTCTGTCCATCTTCATCCTACCCAATCCTAAGCGGCCGCAATAACTTAGTAAATGTTTTATCTGAAATAGAATATAGCGGAATCTCTAGTTTATACGACTCCCAATGATGTTTGATCCATTTCGCTGATGAGATTTTCAAGTAATCATTTCCGTGAATTTAATGCTACCTGCCCTCTAAACCATCAATGGCTTCTTATTTCGGAGAGAGAGAGAGAGTAACTATAATAATCCCCTCCTAAATGCACATACACTCGTTTCATTATTCTTACAAATTTTGATTACTTAATGTCATGTACGTGGCGTGTTGTGATTGTCCGACTTTGAGCCACAAAATATAAAACACGGCAGCTTAGTTAGCGAGGGACAGAGAAATGATTTTCGTTAGAGTGGGAAGACTCCTCCTGCCTTATTTCTTAAAAACACTCCTCATTTTCACGTAAAGTTCGTCGTGGTTTTTCTAGATGCAAGGAGAGTATAAAATAAATGCTACTAGTACATGACATTTCATAAATTAACGTGAGCTTTCGTTCTGATTCGAGTTTCTGCGTGGAAGACAATTTGTATAGGGTCGCAGAGAAATTATTTATGCAATGCAAACAGTCTTGAGAAGAAATGAAGAGAAGAAGAAGAAGAAGAAAAAACAACACAACAACTTTTCAACAAATACAAAATTATAGCAGATTATTCGTATAAATTGAGACAATATTTTTCTGCCCGCCATTATAAGTAAAGATAATACGATCATTTAACTTTGGAAAAAGTAAAATCATTTTCGTAATAAATTAAAGAGGAGAAAAGGCAAACTTTTTACATCTTTCGAGCAATATTTTGTTGAAACTAATACGAGCTAAAAGGCAGGTAATAAATTATTTTCAGCGGTGTAATGAATCTATGGCGCTTACATGTAACTTATTTTTAATACTAATATATACGTATATAATTGACAAGTAATTGTATGGTGCTTGATAACTTAATAAGTACACGTTCCAGAAAAAATGCTACTGCTCGTTAGTAAGTGAGAGTGCTTTAAGAGTTTACTTTTATAATAAAAAAATGTTATAAAAAATATAATATAAGATTGCTGTTTCATAACATTTTATCTGAGAATCTTTAACTTCGTTCGGGACTTACAGAAATTACACTGCAGAATTATTAAAGGAAATTACGAGAGTTGGAATTAATTTATTGCTTTTATACGGGAGTAGGATGAGGAGGTTACTGACAGCCGAGCATTTATCATTAAAATATGCAGTGACAGATCCTCAACTATTTTAATATGCAGTTTACTGCAATGCGAGGGCGCTTTTTACGTAGATTTTCGTTCATTTCGGTTTTTGCGAGTAATCTTTAGAACGTGAATCTTGGAAATTATCCAAGAGGTGCAATGATAGAGGGGTGGCGTGGGTGGAGGGGGTGGGGTGGGGGTGGAAAGAAAACGGGAAATAAAGATGTGTTTCACAGAGTTATAAAAATGAAGAAAATGTTCCCTCCTCTGTACTTGAGGAAGGAAAAAAATGTAAATAATTTTAATACTTTGAGCGCCAAGTTTCGTGGGAATAAATGAAGTAAGAATACGTAAACAGATCCTCCGGATCTTTTATCGCGAGCACTGCAACAGCGACACCTCACCCTGAAACTCCACCATTTAAGAAACGCGCAAAGAATGATAAAATTTAAGTTGTAAATCGTCGGTAAAGACTGTCTTTCGGTGAATGGATAAAAGTTTTAAAAAAAAACTGCATAATCCGCCAGAGCGCTACGAGTCGCTTGAATATCTGTTAAAATAATGCAGGGGCCAATAAGTGCGCGGGGACCTTAAATTAGCTCTCTCTTACTCTTTAATGTCGCGAGTCGCAGTCTCTCGTAATATCTTTGACAAAGTTACGACATCCACGAGGAGGCCATCTTCTTAAAAAAAGTGCCCACCGACTTCCCACAGCACGCCGGCTTCTAATGAAATAATCCGGCCAAGAAGAATAAATCGATGCGGCGGTGGACGACGCTTCTTCGCTCAGCTACTCCGTCCGCATCTACGACAGTACTCGGCTATAAAAAAAGAGGGAGACTGGAGCGGGGCCAAGGGCTCGGCTATTGGGCCACCTGTTAACGGTAATTAATCGGGGGAAGGTGTCACCACCTACGGATCCCCGTCGAAGATTCGATATCAGGCCGGAAGCGCCGTCCCGGGCTTTGCATTCTAATGGGCTCGCGACTCCACGAGGAGCGCCTTCCCTTTGACTTGCTTCCTCCTGGGAAGCCCCGGCGAGGCTCGGTCAACTGTCGACCGAGGGGAGACGTCGTATTCAATGGGGGCTCGTGCGATGCCAGAAGTCCGCTTTAATCGCCCGACACCGAATGGAAAGTATATTGGCGCGGCCGCGGCACGCGAGCCATCCGAGTAATTGAGATCGCACGATACTTATCCGCCAACTTTTCCTATTAATAATAATATCGTACGAATGGTCGATCCCGGATGGGCAGCTTATGGTCGATTCCATACGATGGTGGAGAGGTGTTATTAGCATGGTAATTGGTGGGTGGCGAGGACGCTGACTTGAGGAATTAAGGGATCGCGAGTGTGGTGTCGTACGGAGGGAGGTTGCTCTAGTAGTAAAAGTCGATACCGGTGGGACATATCCTTGACATTTAAATGCTTAAGCGCGTAGTGAGTGTACAAGTGCGCTTGCACTGGGGTGCGTCTGGGACGAAAATGTCGAGCGCGGGAAGATGAAAAATGTGCCGCTTCGTCATTGTCGCTCTAATCTACCGATTACAAATAATAATGCTCTCTCTCTTTTGGGGGCGGTGGGGGGGGGGGCTCGGAGCAGGCTATTTGGCGATTGCCGAGCCGGCGCTAGTGGAAGGGGGTGGGTGTGGGGTAGTATGTGTGGGGGTGGGGGGCGCGGAAGTGAATTACTCGTGGCTATCGGAGGGTAAGGCAGAGCGGCGCATCGACGACGCACAAATTTGTAAATTATCTTTGGACTCCTTGGCGTATACTCAGCGAAAACGTATTGATTCGACGGGTCGACCGTGTGTAAGTGCGCAGGTGCGCCGTACAAGCGTGTTAGCACAAAACGCATTAAAGCGAGACGAGGGAGGGGGGGAAAAAATTCGTCGAAAGTAATTGGGACGGCGCTCGGCACAAACGAGACACGCCGCCAATATCTTGTGTATTTGTTAAATGGCATCGATCGCTGCAGGATCAACTGGATTTTTTCACCTTGAGGCGCTCGAGTATACACTACACTCATCCGAGTTATCCGCATTCGTTTGTTTTCCTTAGTCAATTTGCCCCGGTAGCCCCCGTCTTTTCTTCTCGCTTCTGCTCGAGCTTGTGCTGGAGCTTCTGGCGGAGCTTCTGGCCGAGCGAGCGCCCGGCCTTCCACACGGGAAACAAGCGGAATTGTTGGAAAGGGCAGCAGCACGTAAATAAACCGATTGAGCGAAGGGTGGGCGGAGGGTTAAGCGGGTACAGTCGGACAGTGGGGGGAGGGTGGGGCGTTGGTGTGGCTCGCGGGCCACGTACCTTCGAGCAAACCAATTATTTCCCAGCTCCAAATCCTATTCCCAATTACCGTCATTGTGTTTGCGGGCTTTCTTCGTGTGCACGGGGGCGCGTTCCCGAGGACACATTGGGCGTGAGCTCAGCAGCGCGAGAAGAACTGGGTCTGGGGGGTGGGGGGGCCGAGCGCCTTCCTCGAATTATTCGACATCGCGATGCCGATTGAAATACGCATTGCTCGATAATCAAATGGGCGATAGCATCGCGTCCACTGTTATTAATGGCCGAGTGGATGTCGTGCAGCTCTCTGCTCGCTCAGGAACGTGAAACTTTTTAATGTGCGAGCTCGGCTGCGGCCTGCATACGGCAAACGCCGACGGCTAGATCGGGGGGTGGTGGGGGGGAGTTGGAGAGGCCGTGGCCAAGTCGCAAGAGCGCAGTTTCCAAGTTTGAGGATATCGAGTGGCATGTGATATATGCATCTGTCGTCGTCGTCGTCGTGGCGCAGCTCATCGCGCTCTTTTATGGAAAAAAATGCCTCGGGGGCGAAGAATGGGCGGGAAAATAAGGGAGAGAGATATAAGCCGGGAGAGAAGTAGAAAGTGGCACGCTCAAAGTGAAAATATTCAGAGGATTGGTTTGAAGAGTTGGGCGATGGCTTCGATTAGAATTTGAAGAACACACTGCCACGTTCCCGAGATGGATATATGTACATTGCATTTACCTTTAGTGGCGTTCTAGGCTAAAAACTCCTTTCTTATTCTCTCTCTCTCGCCGTGTATGATCTATTTCCAAAGTTTCGAAACTTTTATTAAAACTCCCTCGCCGATTATATTACCACAAATTTGTATTTATTATCGAGCGGAGTGAAATAATTTTTGCGCAGAATAATATGTTTGTGCAGCTAAATTGGTATAAATTTTCACAGATATCGCATGCGGTTATGCTTTCATGCCGGGACAACAGCGACAATTTCACTCGCTCGCAGACCTCGAAATTTGCACTGAAATATTCTATCATTTGTAGGTATCATTTTAATTTGGAGAGTAACGAGCATCATAAGATATTAAAAGTAGCGAATGCGAAAAGCGAAAAATAAGCGACGCGACTTCTTTTAATATAGAAAAGTTATTTAAAGTCGAATCTTTGGGACGGCTATTTCGAACTGGATATGAGAAAGAGTGAACTTCGACAATTTCACTTATTGAAGCGCTCGAAATGTCTTGTATTTTTTGTTCACTCGCGGCACACATTTTTGTCGTAAACAGCCCACATTGACGTACGCCTGACATTTCAATCGCCAGACTCGCGTAAAAGATTTCAATCGACAATTAATAATAAGAATCAACGACAACAACAACAACAACAACAACAATAATAAAAAAAATCGATAAGATAATAATACGTGAAATTAATAAGAAATAATAATAATAATGATAATAGTAAATGTATTTTCCATTGGGAAATAGAATACCTTTAGCTAATTTGAAAGGCATACGTGTGAATGGCAAAGCACCCCCCGAATTAACAATTAATTTGCCAGAATTTTGTACTAGAGGCGACGAGTTCGTAAAAAAAATTAATCAAACCATTCGTACTACGCCTGATAAGATCAAACCAGTAAAAAGACTATTATATTAAAACAAAGGAAACTTGGGACTTGAAAAATGCTAGACAAAGGATATATTAAGAAAGACCTTATATTTTTAACTGAATTTTCTTTCTTCTATTTTTTTTCTTCTATTTTTTTCTTCTTTTTTTCTGCCTCGATAACCATATTCCAAGGACAAAGAATAATGCTGCAACCGACAATCACTTTGCCGCGGTTTCGTCATACACTACGAGCAAAGATCAATCGACCTCTTGGTAATTAAAAGCGGCATTAACGCAATGCTCACATCGAGATTCCATCCTATTTTAAACAATTTTTCACAATCACCTGAGCGCACCCTCCAACCGACCAATTCCTTATCCCATTTACACCACTCTAGTGTAGGAGAAGCGCGGCGGCAATTTTGAAAATCAGGCATCATACCCTCTAGTCCAATGGTCGGAAGGCTCAGTTAACCTGGGAGCTTAGAAATCTGGCCAGGAGCCTCTCGTCCGCAAATTTGTTGCTCCCAACTTAAAAGCCGCGGACGTTAAATCGAAAGAGATGTCGTCAAGGCTTGGCCGAGAATCGAAAAGGATAAAAGATGGAAACTAAAGCCAAAGGCCAAAGTGTTGAAAGCTGTAAAATAATAGCTTCTTTATGAGCCCTTTCATCGCTCCTAATGCCTCTCTTTGACTAGCGCTATTGTTTCGGGGGAGGGGGGGGGGGGGGCGGCAGACCAAGGACCGTAGCGAAAAAAAAATTCGCACATTACTCCGCGCATTCTGCCCGCTGTATTATTATCCGCTTTTTCAAAATTTACGCAACAACTCTCCATTCTTAGCTATTGGCCATTTAACGAATCGTCGATAATATTATCATCAGACCTCCATGCCTCCATATACCTCGATACTAAATCAGCAGTATTGAATGGATCTTGTTCTTTTGTCGCTTGGCAAATTAGCTGACATTGTGCGACTGTAAAAGGGCCGAGTCGACTTGTTTCTTCTTATTATTAACTTGCGACGATGCTCAGATGCTCAGCCTCGGCCCCGCAATTAAGCGCTTCGATTAAAAATTACGCTGCTCCGGCGCATGGGCACTTCTTTCCCCATTCGCACCTCGACGTACAAAATGGCCCCGCTTATTTATCTAATCGTTATTAGTACGGCGAGCGCGCGCCAATTGCCGGCCGACATCGTAAAGCGGCAGTGAACTAACGAAGGAATCTTTACGAGCCGACATCCGATATCCAGTTAAGCTCGAGGCCATATCGCGAGACTCTTTTTTAATTCACTCGGCTCGGAGAATTGATGCCTCCACGGGGGTAAGATGGCCAAGAAGAGCATGAGATGCCTGGGGGAGAGGGAAGCGACGTGAACATTGGAAGAAGGAAGAGCATAATTTCCCGTCCCTCGTGTTTGGAAAGGTGAAAGGTTTAACTAGCAACGAGAGGCGACGAATGAAGAGAGTCGAGATGGCGCACAATATCGAAGGACAAAGAGGAATAGCTGGAGATAAGCGCGAGGGCTCCTCGAGAGCCAGAGTCTAGATGGAAATCGCGGACGATTTACTCCAATAATGGATAAACGCCTTCTCGCGAAAAACCTTCTCACATTTGCTCTATGAATTTCCCAAGCAATGCTTCATCGATCGCAATCCCGGCCGACAGTTTGTTTTTCGACGGGGCCGAGTGCCTCCTTATGAATTCATATTAAGCGGCTGCCAACCGCGGGCCGCCTCCCCCCCTCGGTCCCAGGAAATTAAAAGCCACGGGTTTGCCTTGGCAAGTGCCAAGAGCCCCCGAGCTCATTTACCAATCGCGCCGAGTCGAAAAACCAATTTTAACGACATTTGCGCCCCCCTCCCCCCACCCATTGAAAGCCGAGGAAAATGCGAGTGTGGGTGAAGGTGGGGCGCGGGGGAGCGCCGACAGCCCTCAGAAAGAGCTGCGAGGGGAGGCTGGAATTTTTTCGGCCCGAGGAGCGTATTGTTCGGAGCGGGTTAAGTACGCCGAGTACGTACACGTAGCTGCAAGACATTGCAAGTTCCGGCAGCGACAATGGGAACGTCAATCAATCGTTCGACTGTCAGACTCTCGGCGCTCGCGGCCCAATCGATCGAGCACACTGGGAATTCGGCATAAGGAATTCACTCCTCGACGAGTGCTAATCAAACTAGGAGCTCGTGGCGTTTAGACGCCGTCGACGGGCCCGCGATTCGCTAAAAATCCCGCAGACTCCTCGGAGCCACTCGCCCCAACCCCTTCTCACCCCCCTCCCCGGCTCCTCTCACCTCGAGGACACATTAGGTAGGATCTCGGCCAATAATTGTCCGAACCCAAACGATACTCTGCCCACAGCTTGAAGGTACTCGATGTGCTACCCAATGTACTCGGCTAAGAATGGCTGGGGGAGGAGGGCGTGGGAGGAGGGCGAGGGAGGAGTAGCTGACGCATGGAAAATCTTGGTTGGCGCATCGTTTGACGTATTACGTGCGCAGTCGAATATTGGAGCGGCGGCTGGCGACGTGGCGCCGAATACTTCAAAGCTCTTTGCAAGCTTGGGCTTTTCGCGACTCAAGTTGCAGATTCCATCGAGAAAGTTGAGTCACGAGGGCGTACATAGCTGCGCATAGAGACTCTCTTGTACACACACGCGCCCCCACCCACACACGTTACATATTACGGTAAAATTCCCCTTCGTGATAGTCGGTAATTACAATGCTGGCGGGAATATCGAAATTCCCATTGAATATTGAGGTGGAGGCTCGGCTCCGGCGGGACTGTCGCGTTTGCTTTCACCGCGTCATCGGAATCGAGAATACAAGTCTGAGCTTAAAGCCGAGAAATTGATTTAAACTCATTGCGTGGTTACTTGTTTGTTGGAAACTTGTTTCAGGAATAAAGATAAAAAGCACCAATGGCCGAGTGTCGCGGCTATTAGCTTACGAGAAAACGTCTTTTTCCATCTACATCGATGCAACGAAGAATAACTCCCGACTCCTGCAAACCATATGTACATCCTGCTATTTCGTACTCGACCTCTCCGTGCGCGCGCGCGTAAAATAAACGCTCAGTAATGACTGGCGAGGTTGTACAATTGCCGGGGCAATCGCATGCGATACCATCGACGCGGGGGATTCCTCGCATTTGACGGGCAATAGGTAGACATTGCCGTAAGGACGTCGATATCGCGGCTTTATGGGGGGGGGGGCATCAGCTCGGAATAGGTATAGCCCCCCCCCCACGACCATAACATGCACCGTCTAAAGAATAACATGAAAAATTGTTCCGACTGGCTGTTTGTCCCCTGCATGTAATCGTCCATAAAGTCGACAGGAATCCGCTATCGATATTCTTTATGCGAAAACAGACTCACTCTCCCTCTCCCTCTCTCTCGCCCACCCACCCTCTAATAGGATTTCGTTAACTTCATCATCTGTTGACAAGAGGCTGGCATCGATTTTCCCCATTTTCTCGAGCGAGACAACTTGGAAATCGCCTTTACAACTTGAAAATCGGATATTACGCTCGACTTGCGCGTAGAGAGAAAGCTATCGCGTCCTTGCCGAGGATAATACACGAGGCGCCGCTTGTATTTTGTTTCACGGATAAGTGAGGATAGGAAGGAAGTTGACGAGCCGGAAGACTATTTGGGGATAAAGAAGGGCGCTTAAGTCAGTCAATATAGGGGGGGGGAGGCGG
>JAPYYT010002469.1:0-18561 GCA_030522565.1 Ceratosolen corneri | reverse complement strand
TCATGTCTAAAGTTCAAGATAGTTCAAGATTTGTAATTCTAAATTAAAACAGCATTATAATTATACCGTAACTTCTAAAGACAGCATTATATTTCAATAAGTTAAATAAACACCATTTTACAGCATTACCCATGCCACTTTACGTCTGTTTTATTCTACCCTGCTATCTCTCTATCTCCACTATCCGCCTCTCCCTTTCTCCATCTGGGAGATTGTTTTCTCGGGCTTAATTCCCGAACAAGAGTAAAAGCAGACTGCTCAAGTACCAGCGGTGGGTTCAGACGAGCAAGTTCTTCTAAGGAGTTCCTCTAACGAAGTTCTAAGTTTTTTTACAAATTGTTTTCATTATTCCAACTGATAAACATTCCCCAGAAAAGCGGATAACATCAGTCTTCAAGTCAGATAGCACGGCGTTCAACTTACAATTGGCTGGCTCAGCAACGTATTGCTCAACCTCCAATTAGAATTATATAGAATTATCGAAGAACTATAGCAGAGTTACCGAAATGTGATCCACACAGCATGTGAATTATCTAGTAGTCAGACGACGCGACGATCAACTTACAATTGATCGCTAAGGTACTACCTAACCAACTCACCGGGAAATGATCGATGAGTATTCCCCAGGAAGTGGGTGACGTCACTAGGTAGTCAGTCACGCACCATTCAATTTCCAATTAACCGTCGTAAAACTACATAGCAGAGGAGTTAATTCACACAGCACGTGAAACTTCAACAGACAAGCGACGCGACGTTTAACTTACAATTGACCGCCGCAACAACAAGAAGGCAATCAATCACTACAACATTTCACCCGTGTGTATGAATAATAAGCAGTGCGACTTTCAATTCATAAATGACGATCGTAACAAAGAAATTGTTTTGAATATTTTTTATGTTTATGATTGCCGCGAATATATATGCAATGCTTCACTTGGTGGTCACCCATCACATGTTTTGCAATACAAGCCTAAAAAAATTAACGGGCAAAACTTTCTTGGACCTTGGAATTCATGCGCAGTTGCCAAACTTTGTGCTATTTTTCATATTGTACCGATACATATTTTGAAAAGTGTACACAACAAGCTAATCTGGACACTCCGCTGGCCACCACTTCCACACCACTACCACTTCAAAAGGGCGTTAAGACTACCGGTCAAGGGCTTCAATGAAAGCTAAATAATTAGCTGTTATCCAATCACCAAAACTTACCACTCTCATAGAAGTAGAAGAAAGGCATCCCTTCGCAAGAAAGAGAGTGACGACAGTAAATATCGTGCCATCGGCGGTCCGCGATACAATCGTTTCGAAATCTATCGATTTCAAATCTCTCTCAGTTGGAGTAATACAAAGTTGTGTAAAGTGATAAGTTTTTCAAGATTCAGTAGCTGGAATAAAAATAAGAAACTTTGAATTGGCGCTAATAGAGAAGAATAGATGCTTGGTGGATTGAGCTACTTGCTAGACAAGATTGAAACGCCATGAGTCGGCTGTCCGCATTCAATCGGCATCTGCGTCAAGGATAATCACGAGCAAGTACGAGACGTGACTCGGCTGTAGTGTGACCGCGGGTAAAAAAAAACCCGCCTATCGGTCAAAAACAATAAGGACAGAAAACTCAGTGCACCAATGACAGTTATTGCCGATCGCGGGACTAATAGGAAAAGTCGGATGAATTAGTTTCAGCGTGGTCGCGAAAAGTCGCAGGATTGAGTGCAGGATGACACGCTCCGTGGCAATTTACAATTGAACCTTGCACGATAATAGAGGTTTGTTAAATCCATCTCAATTTGAAAGAGGCTAGCCGCACGGCGGATTTCAACTACCATTGATTCTCTGTTTATGCGTAGAAGCCGTTATCGTATACCATTCGCGGATCAATCGCGAGTGCTAATTATTACACACACTCAACTAAGCAAAATTTATTATATCAACCGCTGTATAAAATAATAGAGAGTATATCATTAAATAGTAGTAACCAGCACACACAGATGTTTAACGATTTAATCTATCCTATATAATCTGCCGCCAACATCAATCCTATTATATCCCCACTCTTTAATATCATGGAGTGCATACAGTCACGTAGGTGGAATCCTTATCAATATGCCGTCGGAACAGGTAAAGCTCATCCCACGAGAACTAGGTAGAGGATACATCAACACTACCCTTCCACTATTTGCTTCTGTCCCACGCCAGCTTAGGGAGTTAACTCTCGGGTTAATTCCCGAACAATTATATACTGCATACTGCTTTCAATAAACGCTATTATAGTTACATACAACTTTCGTACACTTTCTTCTGATACCTGCTGCTATCGCTCCTCTTACATTATCTGTCTATTGACAATGCCTTACAAATATTATTGTCACGTGTATAATATTGCATAGAAACAGGCATTTTAAAATAACTCTATTACAAGACTATAAAAATGACCTAATCAATCAAGCAGACATACTCTCCTAACACGTCGGCACTGATATAGTAATTACAGTGCCAATCCATATAAAAGTCAGGTGTTTCTCAACCTAGTACTTATTATGTTATAGTAGTAATTATCCACACCGGCTTTTCAACCAGGTCGGCGGATTCAGTGACATTCAAACATGTCGGCACTTTACAATAGTAATCCACACAAAGATAAATATCACACAGTGAACTCTGTGGCATCCACAATATAAGGAGATTCACACATTTCATATTTGCTCAACTACAAACATTTAACATTCAACTTTATATTTTGGAACTATTCAACGGTTATTTTTTTACTTTTTATTCAATAAAAGAACTTTTTCATTATATTTTTGACTCTTCTGCCTCTTCCACTCTACACCTTGGGAAAATTCACATTCAGGTTAACTCTTGAACAAATAATATGAGTATATGATTACGGATTGATAGTTATTTTTTTCTAATTTTCAATAAGAAAGCTTGTTTTGCAACATTACTTCTTTGAATAATTGATTGAAATATCTATATAAAACTTTTAAATAATCATAAATACCAAAATGAGAAAACAATCAGCTGTTAAATAATAAAAACACTTATTAAGAAATATGATTATATGATTTAATCTTCTAAATTAATGTTAACAAAATTCATGGAAAACTTTCTACATAAATAAAGTTGTTATAATAATAAAAACAATATAATTTTGTAAAAAATTCACATAATAAATTTTCAATCATTAAAGATATTTGTTCGGGATTTAACTCGTGTGTGAATTCTCTCTCTAAGTTGCAAGTGGAGATAGACGGATAGTGGAAAGAGGATGATAGAAATAGGTTTCAAAGAAACAAGTTTTCTGTTGTGTATACGCGTTAAACTAGTTTATTAAATAATCATTGAAAATCAATGATAACATAAGGTGAAATAGATTAAGTTGTAATTTTATAAAGATGACAGGAAATAAAGGTATAAGGTGGGTAATGTAAATTGACACTTGTTTAAGGGTTGTAAAGTGGATGAGGGGAGGAGTTACCTATGACTGATAGAGCAATTATTTATATGCTGTTTGAGATGTAGATAAACAAAAAGGGGGGCGTAACTATAGCCGTGACAATATAACTCATAAGGCAAATGCACTCGATTATATGTATATGCCCTTGAGTTAAAAGGGGCAGTTTAGAAATAGGTGTGATAATTATTAAAATAATGACGCCTATTGCGGTGTTTACAGATTGTTTATGTTATTAGGCGGAGTTGAATATGTGGAAATAATAAATAGTAAAGACTGGTATAATTACACGATTCTGGAGATACTTGCGCAATGGAGATGATGCTTCCGCAACGGGAACCGTACTAGATTAGGCGTATACTTAATGCAACAATAACTATTGCTACTGCTGAGATGCGGGTTCGGGACGTGGACTGCAGTCGCGTGTCGAGATATGTACTAGCTAGATTTTAGTGTCAAGTCGTAGTCAGAAGTAACTCGTCCCCTCTTCCCCCTTACAACCCTTAAACAAGTGTCAATTTACAATTACTTACCTCATACCTTTATTTTTTGCCATCTTTATAAAATTACAACTTAATCTATCTCACCTTATGTTATCATTGATTTTTAATATGCAAGTTAAATCTCGAACAATATTAATGAAACTAAAATTCAATATTTTTTTATTTTGATTTTGATTTATAAATTATTATTATTAGCGATATTTCTTTTTATAATTAAGTTATATAGATTCAACATAATTATCTTTAAAACATAAAAACTATGTGACATTATAACTTAACAATTTAATTGTAAGATATATAAAAATTATATTTAAATAAAAATTGTTTATATAATAAATAAAATATTATTTTATATTATAATACTATTTTCTTTAAAATTACTCACTACTGTTTATGTTTAACGGCTATTAGTAGATTCTCGAAATGACCATGAAAAATCATAGTTCTTAATGGAGATATAAAAATGAACAGATTTCACTGACTTTAATTATGTAATTATTACAGAAGCAATGGTATTTTTAAAACTTCATTGACAATATTTGTACCTTACAATCTTAAATAAAACTACATTACTACTTATACAAAATAAACTTTTATGAAACTTGTGGTACTTCTAGTACTTTATCAGTAAGATTCGTCACTTACAGTCTTATATAAAATTGCAGAACATTTCATTCTAATTGACAAAAGTAAGTAATGATATTTACAATCTTCTCTAAAGTACAGAAATTTTTCACTAATTTTAACAACATTTTTATTTCAGATTTCTATAATTATAAATATTTTCTCAGATAAAGTATGTCGATAAATTCAAGATATTTTTTAGGTAATGCCTTAAAATTTCGTGTTATTTTTAAAGAAGTGCTTATTAATCATTGCATTCGTTGAAATAAATTTCCAATATTCATTTAAATTTTTCAAAATTTGCAAACTTATTAAAGACTGGTGACAAAAATTATTCTTTCGCTGCTTTTACATATTTGATATTGAATCATATATGGCGGGTTGAAGCTGCCATTGCACTCAAATGAAAGGATAAAAAAGTATATTCAACTATAGATAACAACGTAAAAATCCAAGTAATAATGCTAATAATAATTAAAAGAAGTTCAATAGAAGGTAGAAAGGAGGAGGATCATTGAGTTAACTGACCTGCCGAAGGCGGAGACGCTGGCCGGCATTGGGAAAGGTAATCCGAGGCTAAGGCCCCTAAGGCCCAGGTGAGGCGGCGGAGGATGAAGAAAACCGCCTACGGGGCCTCCGGGGCTCACAAGCGGCAATCCTGTGCTCACACCGTTCTGTGATATCGTAGCTGTACCCCCACCACAAGTTGGGCCCGCAATCCCATCATTGGCTGTCCCCACAAGACTTGGGTAGGTCGGAGGCAAACCGGCGCAGGCGCTGTTGACAACAGCAGCTGCGGCTGCAGCGGCTGCGGCCCCATTCGCCCTCTGAATGGCGCGCCGATGGTGTCGTCGCATGCGACGCTCGCGCCTCCTGGCGTCACGCAACTCCTCGGAAAGAACCTCCGCATGGCTGTTGAGGGGTGTGCCCGGAAATAGAAGCAGCTGGGGCGCGACATCGGTCTGAGCCTCGGTCGAGGCGAATGACCGAGTCTGACAGCTTGACTGCTGACCACTGACGCTTATTAGGTGTGACTGACTGTTCGGCTCCCTCGAAACTTGCAGCTCTGACTCTCCTACGGGTGACTCTTGGGTATCCCTCGCCTGTTCGAGACGGCTCCTCGAGCGAACACTTGATTCTGCGCCGTCCACCCGAACGATACTCACAGGTCTAGGGGCACTCTCTGACAGCGCCCCAGCCATAATATGACACTGGACATGGATATTCACGGCCAGGCAGCGCTTCCTTTCGCTCGGCGCCGGTCCTCCTTGTTCTGGTTGAACCCCGTGCTGATCCTTTGTCCGAAGCTGAACGTTAGCCACTGGCTCTTTTCCACTCGTACATACAAGCTCCCCGTTTTCTCTTACTCTTTTTTTATCCTGTTTTTACACTTTCCTGAGCTCCCACCTGTCTTCCTACAGGGTTACCTTTTGTATGAATTTCTAATCCAAGTCCAATCTTTTTCACTTATTCGTTATTTTTTTTCGATTTTTCTTTCGACACCGCCTATTTCTCTGGCTTAAATGCCTGTGGTAATTAGCTTAATGGCTGATTCGAGAACAATTCTGTTCCTTTTGAAAACTGGGTGCGCCTTCTTAGTGGATCCTCCAGCGTTGTTCTCGTATCTTCGGAGTCCACAATTCAAATTTCCCGCCGACGCTTGCGGGAGGCCCGAATGGTGATCATCGCCGGCGCTGCCTACGTAAACCACCAGCCTTTCCTTGAAGTTTCCCGACCCGAGACATAGACGCATAGAGAATCATACTCATCAGATTCCAGTTCCTTCTTCCTTCGGAACTGGTCTGCGGCTGCACAAGTAAAAAAACAAACTTGATTATTATTTAAACATATGGGAGAACTTCGCAGGGTTTTTGCAGGGATGGCAGCGACGGCAGTAGTTTGCAGCTATTCGCACGGAACGATTATTTTATATATAAATGTATAAGTTCTAAGTTATAAATGAGCTAGGAGGAATTTATGCGTACGGTTGGTGTATTATGAAGGTGCGACTGAATTTTTTGATCGGCTGAGTTTTTTTATATCGCATTACGGGCCATAATTTTGTACACTAAACGATACTTTTTCCTGGCTCGTCTTTTTTCTTTATCTATTAATCTGTTATGGTTTTTATTAAAAATAATCGGTTATCCTACTGCTCCTTCTCCGACGCTAAATTCCATTAGGACATATATTTTCCGACGCATGCACGGCATATATTGTTTTATTCTTTTCTCAAAAAAAGGATAATACTCTGACCGCATTGCAGTTTCTACTTTATGACTTAAAGGTTTGTTTTAGATAAAAAAATATTTATTCATTGATATATATATAATATGTTTAAATTTGTTAGCCTAATTACCCAAATACCCAAATATAATTTAAAATTCAAGACAACTTTTGAATAATTTAATATCAAATATTTTATATTTTAATAATTTATGACAATCTCTATTTAAACTTTAATAATCAGTTAATATTATATATTAAACATTATTTATGAGATGATAGGTTTAGGTGTATTAATTGAAATATATAATATCAAAAAATCAATTTTGTTCGTATTGCTTTCATTTGCTTTGGATATAAATTCTTAAATACTCACCAAAATAATACTATCGATTTATATATCAATTTAATAAAATTTAAATTACATTATTAAAATAAACTTAATCATTATTAACTTACCTTTAAATAATAATTATATAATATACATTATATAATTTACATAATATACATTATAATACGTTTATATTAAAACACTGTAGTCGAATTATTATATAATTATAGTAATTTTTACTTGATAATGAATTACTTAATTAGTTTTAAAATTTTATAACATTTTTTATTTAATTTATTTAATGAACAGAAAATAAAATTAATGTATTGAAAATATAAAATTAAATACAAAAAATATACTGATAGCAAATTATTATTAATTTAAATTTTATAAAAATTTATGATTAAGATAGCATAGGAATTGAATGTATAGAAAATCATAATATTATACGTAATCTAAATAATACAATATTTTAATAATATAATATTATAATATTTAAATTTTATGAAATTTATTATTAATTGATATAAATTCTATTATGTGGCAGAATTATAACATTTGTTGGGTTTCATATAATTCATATAATTTTTGGCCTAATTTTAATATTAATAAAATTCTTCCATTTATGAGTTTAATTTTATTTATACTAGCTTAAAAGTTATATTTTATTTATAAATCACATTTCAATTATTCGAATAAATATGTTATTCTATTAATGTTGTCTTGGAATTAAATATTTACCTGATATACATGAATTAACTTAATATCACATTTGTTCAAAGTATAATTAAAAGTATTATATTTGTTTTATAGGAAACGAATAATAAACAAATATTTACATACTAATTATTGTCTTCAGAATCTGTATCAATCGATAACATACATAAATCATGGTTAAAGAAATCTTTGAAGAAAAACATTTTTTATCTATATTTCTTATACAAATAAAAATATTTTTTAGATATTTACGTAAATGTATGTAATTGTAATTTTAACTCGTCCGTAACGTTTAATTCTATCAATATATATGATACAAATATTTAATTTATAAAACATCTAATATTTATTATATATTTATAATCTTTAATTTTTGTATGCGAAAGAGATATATTTTGAGTATAATTGATATTTTTGTATTAATAATATTTTGTTTATACAATTATTATATTTTTTTTATTTCTTATACATAAATCTTTAAATGTAAAATACTAATTTTAATTCCTTCATATATACATACAATTCAAGCACATTATAAAGCATATACAATGTTAATGGCTTCCTTAAACAATAGTACATTGGTTTATTAAGAATGTTAATATTTATCTAAATCTAAAATCTAAAAGATAAATAAGCAAGTGAATTTGTAATTCTAATAAATATTTCAATTTAGACTTAAAATTTGACTAAATAAATTTTCAAAATTTCTCATAATATAAAGTACCTTATATATAAGAATATTTATTTGAATGTCTTAACATAATCATGATTGTTTTACACCAAAAAAATATGGCGGTATGTTTTATACCTATGGTCGTCTATTATTTTAGCGTATTTTTATAAATCTGTTTTCACCAGTAAGTTTTATAAAAGTTAGAATAAGATAAATTATATGTAATTGAATTATACTAATGTATTACTAATCTTTTTATGCAAAACAAAAATAAAATTATATCTTGTTTGAAACATAAATAACATTAAATACACCATGCAAATAAATGTATATAAAAGAATAATAATTTAATTAAAATACCAGATTTTAACAAATTATGAATATGTAAAATTAATTGAATAAAAATATGTAGTTATAATTTTCAAATAAATTATTTCATGTTAGTAAAGAAACTCAAACTAAAAAAATTGAAGGCTATATAAATTTTGCTTTTATTATCTATTTTATATTTATGTTTTCTAAGATAATTAAAATATTAAAGTTGATTTTAATTATAAATTTGTATTCATATGTATTATTAGAAGTTTATTTCAATTGAATTTTTAAATAAATATTAAATAAAATTTGTTCAACTTCATCAAAATTTAATTACCATTTGATAAACTTTTAAATCATTATAGAATTAGTTTTTAATTTGAAAGAATTCTAAAATTTGGGCAACATTTAACAATAGGTATTTTTTATTTTATTGTTTCTTGTTCGAGATTTCGTTAGACACTCGATCGTCTTCCATAGTACCTCTTTGTTTGAAAATTCTTTAGAATATGTTGTATATTTATGATAAGGTGACCCTTGTTGAATCACACAACTAATACAATTATTTACGCTCCCGGTATTAAATTTATACCTGAATATTTCCGCTGTACGGAATATACAATTCAAGATAGAGACGGTATTATATTTTACCATATATTCAATGCAGACAGTATTATAAGTTTAATATATTTTCAATAAAAACAGTTTTACAGTATTACATACGACTTCTTCAACATCATTTCTTTCTACCCTACTGTCTCTCCGTTCCACTATCTGTTTTCCCCTTACCATGTCGGGGAGAGTTTACACATTTAGTTCCTGAACGACTTCTGCCTCTCGCCCACGCTACCTTTGGGAGAGTTTACTCTCAGATCAATTCCTGAACAGTTTTTAATAAAAATTGAGGAGTAATTTTAAGTTATTTATCATTGTTTATTATAAAAATAGTAAGATCTAGGATTTTTGCATATGCCTCATAAAATATCTATTAATATTGAACTATATTTATTAACATGGCTATAAATTACCACGAAAAGAAATTCAAATAAGACTAATTTTTATAAATATGGATTAGTTCTCAATACGAAGAGATAGATTGTATTATTTATCCGTAAAATTTAATTCATATTCAGTTTCCGAGGAAGATAAAGTCTCTATTCTTTAATATGCGCATGTTAGAAGTTTTACTTACAAAATATTTTTAAAAAATTTTATAATATGTTATGATTGAAATAATTTTTCAAGATTAAAATTATATGCATAATTGGTCATTTTCATCATCATGAACAACAGCAATAGCAATACTAATAATAATAACACAAACAATATATTTTATAAAAATATGTATTTCTATTTTTAAAAATGGTGATAATCATATTTTTAATATGGCTTTAAGTTTAACAATTTAAGAAGTTGATTATTCGAAATATCCTTTACAAATCGTGTTTCAAATAATGCAATTAAATGACTAATGTAGATTAGTTATAAAATTATATGATATAAACAATTAATTTCAGATAATTATTATTTATTAATAGAACAAAATGTCATAAAAAAATCGTGCTTTTTATTTATATAAAATATATGCTTTAATTCAATAAAATTAAGATATTAATATCTGATATTTGATCTCGATTAATTTAATTTATAATATATATTTTATCAATATATATAACTCAAACTATGTTGATAGCAAATATTTTCGAACAATGACTTCTATGTATTTGTATACAGTTATGTGTTTTACAAAATAATTGATTCATAGTAAAAAATAATGTGAATAAAAAACGAAATGTACCTCAAATATATTACTTTCTAAAAGAAAAAGTAGATTAAGAGATAAATAGTGAATTAAAATATATCGACAGTAGCATTCTGTGAAAGCAAGATTGTAATCCACAGGTATAGGTTTATCGACTACTATTATTACAGAGCTTTAAAGCGTAATCAACTAGTCAGAAGTTTCCTTTTTTTATTTGATGCTAGCAGCAATAATTTTGTTTTTATTCATCATTCTTCCTTTATCTGATATCACTACATTAGATATTTAGCCGCTTAGCTCCTTACTTTTTTCAAATATTATTATTATATTTGAATTTAAAAATTTCTATTGTATATAAATATACCAAAAATATCGTACTAGAAAGTAATGTTAACCAATTAATTATTAATAATTAAAGGTAGCTATTTTCTCAGGTATGAGCATTTATTTAATATTCTGATTTGGCGTTCATGAATTATAATACGCTATTTCGATCGAAATCATTATTTATATTATCCGAGATCATTTATAAGCTATTTTGACAAAACTTTTTTAAAATGTAATATATATTTTTTGTCGTCAAAAATTTATTTAATAAAAATTTGATAAAAAATTTGACGTTCACGTTATTTTCCTATAAACTTTATGCTAAAAACTTTATTCCTAAAAACATTGAGAAAAACGAAATACAAAATAACAATTGGTACCGTTATGTATAATGAGTAACTTGAAAAAATGATTTAATTTCAATGTAATAATTGCAAGATTTTGGGATATCAAGCAAAATCAAGAGGAAATAATTATCTATCATTAAGCTACCTGTTACTATTACATCAACACGGTAATTTTACTTTCCAAGCACATTGTGATGTAGAAATTGAAAAATGGAACGAGATTTAGTAGCTACAGATAGAAAATCAGTCATTGTAAATAATTGGTGACCATATTTATTAGATACATTTATTAATAAATTAGATTATTAATAAAATAAAGGGTTTTATGTTAAATTGTTGAAAGCTTTATATTTTTAAACGATTTTCTTAAGTTTTACTTAATACAAAAAAATGGGTGACGGTATTACAAAAGGCAGACCTACCATGAAATCAATAATAAAACAGTAATTGAGATGTTATCCCGACTGATCGAGCCATTCATCCTTTAATATATAACCTTTTCTTGAAGGCTTATCTGGATTATAAATATCTCTGTACCCCGGTTATACCAATCAAAAAAGAAAAAGGAGCGCGCAACGAGAAAGCAGGTCGAATCACGGGACGAGCGCCGACGGGGACTAAAGCGATTGCGCGGTTTAATACACCGAGAAAATAACGTGTATTGTTGAAAAAATCTGGCTCGGAACTCGTATGATTTTCGCGACTGTTTTAAGTGTGACTGTTCAGCTCTAATAATCAATGAAATGTCTCTTCATAAATATGGTAAATTCAAACAATCGTAGCACAAGTGCAGGGAAATTCATAGGGTTTGGAACCTTTGGAACGTTTGGAAAGTTATTCTGGTTTGGCTGGATGCGGAGAAGTATTAAGGGGCTACTTTTCCGTTCGATTTATCATGCATTTTCAACGACTAAGGGACGAAAAAATAAACGGTAAAAAGGTTCGTCCGCTCAAAACGAAAAGTACCCGGTCCACTTTCACTCGCTGCCTCCTCCGCTTGCATTTCGTACGTGTAGCACTAATTCCGAGGCTAGGGGAAAGGAGAATAGAGAAGGGAGAGGAGGGAAAGGGATTGGGAGTGGAGAGCAGTGGCCGCGACGATCGCGAGTCTCACGCCGACGTTCATGGCAAAAACGGAGGCATAACACCATCGAGAATACAAGTAAAAACCGCGCAAAATACTGCGATATTCGGACTTCATCGATGGAATTATTATCCTAGGCCGATTCTTGTCTGATTACCATTCCATATGAGTTTGTTATAACTTTTCGCAAAAGTATGTATTACCATAGTCGTGCTTGCATTTTGCCTATATCTTAATTGGAACATGCGAATTTGCATTAGCTCATTAGTGCGAGACTTTTGTAAGACTAATCATAATCTCGGATCATCGTGTTCTTATTCTGTGTCCTAGTCTTCATTGCTTGCATCGTGTACACACTTGCATAATTTATATTTTTAGTTAAATATATTTTTCAATTTCCATGAAGTTCATTTCACCGTTAATTTTCTCTGACACAGATGTGACTTAGTAATGAAATTAGAATTACATTATATGACATGAATTACTCTAGCAGTGTTATTTATTTTATTTTCATTATAACGAATTTATCAAATTTAATGGCAATCATATCAATAAATTTAAAACTAATGCTTTCAATTATTATATACTAAATTATTCATTTTTTGAGCACAGTTCGTTTTTCATTCGCATACACTTATCTATACTTTCTATATCATAATTTTGGTGCATATTTATTATAATAGTATTTTAACTGTATCCTCTTTGTGCACCACAACAGCGTAACTTATACAAATTTCATTATTAGCGTCACAGATTACAATAACTTATGCAAACTTAGATTATGAGAAAGCTGATGAGATTTGACAAGATCATTTTAACGCAAAGTTACAAGAATAATACTTCTACATTTCTAGTTAAACTTATTAATTTGAAATAAATTGAGTAATTATGTTCTTTTTTCAGCAAAACACTATGTCAAGTTTCACAATCACGTCACTAACTTTGTCTCAATTGTTAGGTGTTATTTAAAAATTTCAAATGATATTATGAGGCGTTCGATACAGATAGTATATTTTTCTTAAAATATACTTCAGTGGTTTATGAATTCGATTTTAAAAAATGCTTCCAAAAGTAAAATCGGATGTAATTCAATTTTAATAAAGTTTTGTACATTGTCATTTTAATTTTTTTTTTTTTTAATAAAATGAATCCCCTTCTTCGTGAATACTAATCTAATATCAATTGAAAAGGAAAAAATCTTGTTAAAAAAATGTATATTAATGCAAATGTAATTGTAACGAGGTATGAGGTCCATATGCAAATAATAAGAATGTCATATTAAATGCAGATACTTTTAAATGAAAATATCATCACATGATTATACATATATTAATGAAATTATGTGATTTTATATAATTAGCGGGATATAATTAATGGAACGAGTAAAAATGTATATTCAAACCTGCAAATTGGAATACAAAAGTAAATGTATTGGCTATCCGATCGTTAGCTATTTAGTTAAAAATTTTTAATTGTAAAATACCATTCACGGAACAATCAAAGGTTTTAATAAAATGACAAAGTCAATATAATTCTATTCGATTAAAAGCCGAATTTTACTCCGCATTCATAATTATGTACAAATAAGCGAGCATAATGTCAAATTTACATTATACCCTGTACGTACAAATAGATAAATAATTCGGAGGAATCTATGCAATTGGTGATGAGAATTGTGTGAACTCGGATTCACTCTCGACCTCGACTCAGCCAGCTCGACAACTCTCGAGGACGATATTTCATGGTGGATTCCGTGGGCGGGAAAGGGGGGCGCCAGGTGTAGGACAATTAGATATATGACTCAGAGCTACCATACTCCCCGCGTACTTACGTTTTGACGGCTGGATGATTTGGGTTATCGGACAGAGCAGGCCTGAAGACACCTGATTGGTGGTCTCTTAGACTCGTCTATCCCATTCGCCTCTATTGACGTAACACGACGCGACGCTGCTGACTGCTCGCACACACCCGGATCTCGACAACACACGTGTGGACGCTCGCGTACTTAACTGGTGAAGAGTAGACTTGAGTTGAGACCCCAGCGTAATCACCGTCAAACTAACGATCAAACGGAGCGCGATGTCGTCGGCCAACTGAGAACATCGGAAGCGGTCAAGTATCGCAGCGGCCATTCGAGCACAGAGTACCGAGCGACGGGAGATGCCATACGCATGCGCGCAGGACCCCTCCTCAAATCTCGGTGGTACGTTCTCTAACGGTTAACGGAGCTGACTCGCGCCACCATCTGCGGTGGCAGTGGTGGTGGCGGTAACGATTCTTTTCGGGATTTACGTCACGGCGGGCGTGAACGGCTTTCCCACGTTTCAAATCGCCCATTGATTCGTTCGCCGGCCCCGAGAGGTCGACCGTGTCGCAATTAGAAGTGCGCGCGACGATAAGGCCAATTCATCCCCACCTGTTATTAGTGAGGAAGAAAGTTGCCAGCTGATGTAGGGCGCAGGGCTCCTCATTCAGGAGAGCACAGCCATTTAAGTACTCAAACGCTTTTACTTGGGTGCAGATGCTGATGAGCTTTTATATTACGCTTTATACAGTGTAGCTCTAATGTATTATCGCTACTGTATACGTTCGATCAAATAGCTTCGACGCTAGAGATTTGGTTGCTGAGTTGCACGTGACCAGCCGAAGAAACTACTTTTAACTCAACATTTATTTCTATCGCACTTACACATAGAGCATAGAACACTGTTCCACTTACTGCTATTTCGTACAAATGATTATCCAATACACTAACCCCCTTCAGCTCGTTTAACTTTGGAAGGATATATACGCTCAATACGAGCATCATCCTGGCTTTAAAGCAACTCTTTTATCGCCTCCGTTTACTTTATAGGATTGATAGGAATGATGGTAATTGTAAAACATCGCAATGTCCTATTCCTATTTGACCATTTTTTATATTCCTTCCTTCCCTGAATTGAGAGATTCAGCTCTGAAAACAATATTAAACTTCTTAAACATAATCATTCATTATATTATTTTCTCACCCGTATTACACAATGTAATTCACATGGAATTCAACATCTACTACCACGTCATTATGATTAAGAATTAATAAATTGAATAACTATATAATAATAATATGAAAGTTTTAATATTCACTTCATATATTTTTTATATATCTTTTACAAGAAAATAGTTAAATTATCGTTACATTCAAATATATTATCAATATTTCAACTAATACGATGAAATTAAAATTCTACTAATTATATATACTAATTATATTTATAAGAAAGTGTCTATGTAATAATAACAACAATAACAATGACAGTAACAATAAAGACAACAACAACAACAATAATAATAATAAAAATAATAATAAATATCTATATTTTTCATTTTAACAAAAGTTTTTATTGAAAGAGTTGAAAATCGCAAAAACAATAATTTGAATTTGTTAGAAGAAAATTGTAAAAATATAAAAATATAATAAAAAAGGAAACCTATAAATTTGGACGTAATATACAATTGTCGAAATTTGAAATGCCAATTTATGTAATAATAGTGCTCATAGAAACGGTCATAGAAACATTTTATTGGGATTAATAATTAAAAAATCTTATTTAACCATTGCTAATAAGAAATATAAAATACTAACTTTTTATATTACAATTTATGAACTATAAAGATAATGAATTTTTTTTATTTTAAATTGTTTAATTCAGATTAATTAAATCTGCAATGTTTGTACTATATATGCTACGAAAACATGTTTCAAATTTATTTTACTTTTTACAAAATATTAATAATAAAAATGTTAAAAAATATTAAAAATAAAAATGTTGATATTGACGATATGTATTTAAGCAATCCGTTGTAATAAAATGAATCAGGAAGTAATTAATTTTTAATTTATTGTTAATTATGTAATTGTAACGATAAAAATTAAAAAATGTGATTGATCTTACCGCTTCGTTTTAGCTTCATTTACTATTCGTTAAGAAACTAAACACATATTTTTAAAATGCTAAAATTCTATATAAATATTTGTAACTAACTAATTATTTCACAAATTTAGTGTAAAACGACAAAAAAAAAAATAGTTTAAAATAAATAAAACAGTTATTTTTTTATGTTATTGATTAATAGAAAATTATTTTCTTACAAACGTGAAGGCGTATTGTTTGTTAATATGCTGGATGATATTTCTGAGTAAAGATTATGTTATGTCAACGGGGTATTTAATGTGTGCCCTTAGCGCTTCCTTAAGTACCATATATGTATCGAATTCAATGTAGCGACGAAAGTAAATGAATTACAGTAGCAATTTTTTTTAAAACTTGGTTGTAAAATATCAGTCAACAGGTGACTTGACTTATATAATTTTTCCTGATAGGGAAAGCTAACAAGTAGAGAGAGAAAGAGAAAGAGTGAGAGAGTTGATATATTTTTTAATTTTTTAATCCTCTTAGTGCTTTTTTATTCAATCCTATGCAAAAATCTTAGAAGTTCAACATGATTTCGAACTTGCTTAATATTATTGTCTAACTTCCACACAACTCATCCGTGTAAACTCAACTCGGTTCTGATAAATTACTCACGACGTTCATACGAAGTTATGTACAACATCATAATAATTTAATTACATAAAAATTATTAAATTATTAAAAACGTAAATAATATTTTGAGAAAGTATTAAATATTTAAATTAACTTTAAAATATAGTAACTGACTTACCTTTTTCAATAATGAATAAAGACGGAATTATTTGATAATAATTCATATTTGAAACAATAATGGAGTACAAAAAAATTAAAAATTATGTTTTAATATAATTATATTTTAAAAACATAATCATTATTAAAATGTAACTTAGCTAAATTCAAGTAAAATATTCTATAAATTTTGTCTATACAGAACAACATTCACAAAAAATTATTTTTAATTTAATCTGTTTTAATATTTTAATTACAGCATAATTTTTTATAAAAAAATTACTATTTCAGTACATAATTGAAAATAAAAAAATGCAATAAATTCTATTTATTTATGGAAATTTTCAGTTATATTAATTTATGGTCTAACAGTTATAAGTATTGTTCGGGAACTGATCCGATGCTGAGCTCTCCCCAACGTGGTGTGGGGGACAGGCCGTTAATCGAATGGGAGAGATAGCAGGGTAGAAAGAAATGAAGCCAAGGAAGTTGTATGTAATACTCTAAAGCTGTTTTTATTGAATATGGAAATTATAATGTAGTCGTTATCTTTAATTGAATGTTCCTTGCTGTCGCAATATTCAACCGTAAATTGAATACTGCTAAGCTTGGAATGGTCCTATTGATTATTTACTGTATTATTTATTCTAGTCTAATAATTGGTGTTAATCTTAGATAAGTCTTACTAGTCTTGCTCTGTTAGTCTTACTATTTATTAATTACTAACTGGGATTGTGTAATAGGCTGTTTGTGCATACAACGTTTAATTATTCATTAAATGCTCCGATAGCCACCATCCAGGTAGTAGCTCATATATATTAGTCGTTACTTCCCCATATTACTTTTTCTCTTTTACTTTCCTCAGTATGCGTAACGCAGGTTGGTCATGGATGCAGTGTTCAGTCGCAAATTGAATATCGCGTCACCGTAGTCCAGATGAAAAGGAACGGCTGTGGTTTGAAGTTGGATGAGGCACTCAGGCGTAAATTGAACACCGCAGGATCGGGGTTTGATGTAAGACTACTGTATTTCAAACTGGAGACTTTCTTATATAGAGCGTGATTTCTTGGAGAATTCTGAGGCGAGCGCGAGTTCTGTCTAATTTAATGTCTTCACCCTACTCCTTGAGTATGATGGTCATCTTCGATTTCTTTGAAAGTAGGAAATTTTAGTCATTGGAAGAAAACTAAGTTTTGGTCTTTCGAGCACAAGCTAAGTAGTGCCAACACCCTTTTGAAAAACGAGGGCGAAGTGCTGACGGCGCTGGTGGCTGTGTTTCTGGACGTCGGGACGACTAATTTGTATCAGTTTGTTATGAAAGTATCACGAAGTTTGGCAACTATGCGATGATTTGTAGAAACTCTTGTCCGTTGTTCTTACTAGATTCGTATTCCAAAACAAGTGATGGTCATATTGACCATAGTTGAAATTTGGAGGCGCTGTCCGACTACACACGGTCGTGAAAAAAGCTCATTAACAAGACAAGTAAAGACTCGAAATTTGATCTTAAATTTAT
>JAPYYT010002467.1:0-17788 GCA_030522565.1 Ceratosolen corneri | reverse complement strand
AAATTTTATATAAATAATTAAGAAAAACATGTTTGATAATATTTATATTCTATGTAAAGTTGTTTCTGATTAAAAAAAATTATATAAATCTATTGATAGATAAGTGGCTATTAAAACAATTAGATCCTAATAACCCTCTATACTATCAATCTTTAATTTCTATATAAATTTTAATGTTAATTTAATTAAATGTAAATTTTTATTGAATCCTTACCTATAAAAATATTTAATCTGTTCTTAATAAAATCAGATTTCACTTTCAAATATAATTTTTAATATCCAAAGAAATAAGGAATTAAGTCGAGCATCTTATTATCCTGTATTTCTATTTTTTCTCTATGTACATTTTCATATTTAATGTTTCTTTGTGGCTCCCACAATAAGTTGAAGCGTACAAGTACGGCTTAGTCTGACAATGGATATGTGGAGACAATGGAGACGTCGAATTGTCGACGTTGTCGATGTTGCTGTGGATGTGCCTATCTTATTCGTGTGGAAGCATAAGCAAGAGCGAAGATATTTTTGCGTTGTTGTTTGAAACGATTGAATAAGTAAATAAGTAGATTATCCTCTGCGTTATTTTTGCGAGGATATTTTCTTTAATCCGCCGCTCAGAATTTATAGACTGAACATTCATTTTTATAGTTATTGAATAAAAACTGTCAATACACAGAAATAGAATAAGCGATTCGTAATGCATTTACTATATGAAAACTGATTTATAATATAGCACGTTTTAACATTAAAAATTTCAGATATTTAAAGAAAAGATTAGAATTCTACATTGATTTTAAAATATAAAATTAATATCCGGATGAAGCAACTCGAAATAGCTTTCTTAATATAAGCTTATACTTCCAGTTGTTGAATATTTTATACAAAAATCTTTTCTTTTCAATTCATCCTTGAGGTCAATTATACGTTCTACTTTATAGTTAGATTAACTATAATTATTTAATTTATAACTAATTTATTATATTATTTTGAATATTCTTTGAAAATATATTGATTTTATTGTATATTAAAATTGTTAGTATAATGAACTTTTTTTTTAAAGTATCAATTGTTCTACTATTAAATAAATATCACTACTATTAAATAAATGAATATGAAATTTGAAAATATTTTCAATGCATAATTGCTTAAATGTTAGTCAATTGATAGATACTGAATAAATACATAGAATATTGTTCACTATAAATATAAAATACAATTGATAATATTTTTATTTATTAAAGCTACCGAAATATAATTATACTGACTTTAAAAAACAGAGTATTGCATACCTTTAATATGACGGATCAAACCTGAAATAATGATGTGAGAGTTAATAAATTGAAAGTCGGAGATATGGACTATTTAAAAAAATTATTTTAATTCTCAATACAGTCAAGTAACCCTTAAGCATACACACTATTGTTATTATTTTTCTAATTTACTGTATTAATTAGGTTAATCGTTAATATAGTAGCCATTCTTTCTTATCAGAGTATTGCATACAAACAGTAATGAAGAATCTTACAATATTTTTCTTCTACAATATACTTTCCAATCATCAATTTTTCCTTTTCTCCAGCATACAAAGGAACTTCGTTTCTTTTCGTAGTTTAAGCGCTTGTAAAATACGTGACTCAATCGAAACTTTCTACGTTTGTGGAAAAATTGTGTTGCAAGTAGCAATTCAGCAGAAATATTACAGCACTTGTGCATTGGAATTTATCGATTCAGCGACTTTTCTCGACGCAAGCGCTGTAAAGATGCGTTGCACGAGGTCAGACCTTAGATAATGAAAAAGGACTTTCACTGGTAATAATATAGCTACATGGAAATAAATAGCGCCTAATTTAAGGGGTGTCTATATTTTTCCCTATCTGTTACATGAGTGGTGGAAGTAGCTTCCTGTTTTCTAATTCTCTGTGAAATATCATTGCTCTGAGTAGTGATTACTATATAATATTATGATGCATAAGGTACCACATAATGTACAAGGTACCTAAAAATATATTTCGCACATCGTAACAAGCACTATTGACACGTAAATTTTTTATTAAATTACAAGATCGAACAATAATCAGTGTGCTTCATTTATTGTGTCTTATTAATGTTACTTTTATCATTCGTTATTTTATCTTTCTTGCAAATATTTTATGAAATTTAATTTCATATTTACATATAATTTGAAATAAATATATACTTTGAGTTATAAACAGGTTCATGCAACATTACGTAATCTACTATGCAAATAATATAAATTATTTACTGGTAATAAAAAAGACGGATTTAAAATTAGTTTTAAGTTCTTCATTACTTATTCTAAATAAAATGTACAACAAATCTTGAAAAAGATTTTTTATGAAAATTCAGTTTCAGTAAATTTTTTTTTAGAATACTCTTTATCCCAATACAAAGTAACTGTTATCGTAAATTCTTTAAAATATTACACATAATAAATGTAAAATATAATGTTAATTATAAGAGTCCAAGATAAATAGTAATATTAATAATTTTAATGATAATAAATATCTTATGGACATACAGTTATAAAATTGTTCGAAAAAAAAGTAAATAATTTCAAAAGTACGAATATAAAATCATTGGTAAGATATTTAAAATATCTACTATGAAAATTTAAGAATGGACTGAAAAAATAAATTCCTTAATTACCAAAATTAATGAATTTTTCTTAATCATCTAGCATATATGTTAAATTATTCAGACGATGTGTTAAATATTAATTAGAGACAAAACTTAAGAACAAAGCTATCTTATTTATAAATATCTTTATACAATCCTAAAGAAGTACAACTACATTTAGAATGATATGTTTTATTATTAAATTAAGAATATTTATAGTGTATAATAAACCATTATTTAATATTAATCATTAATTGAAATTTTTTTTAATTTCTATATATTTTATAATATTAACTGTATTTTCATTGCAATTAAATAAATTTTTTGCATAATAATATAACTTATTATCATATTTCTGTAAATTAACGAGATTCTTACGTAAGTTTTTATAGAAGTGAAATAATTTAAAAATTAGTTAAATAATCCAAGTACATTTTTTATTTTTCACTTAATTTTTCCGTTTTAATGCTCATAAATATATAGCTATATGTTTATGAATAATTTGGAAAATCCAGCTGAAATAATATTTCACAGTACTATACGTAAATAACATTTTATTAAATTAGACTTTATTATATACATATAAAATTAATTTTCATATTTAATAAATGCATTACTTTTTATATATAAAGCTTATTTAAATTGTGAATTTCTTAATGTATAATTTTTAATAATGTAAGAGGTGATCCATTTTTAATATGTAAAATATCTTCTGAATTTTAATAATAACACGAGAAAGCATGATGCTTCTCACTATAGAAGCAAAAAGCAAATAACAAAATAATTCTGTTATTTCTTTATAAACAGCTGAAATAAAAACGAAGTGAGAACGAATATTATTATGCACTGTATTTTTTTTTTATATGTACGTAATTTTATATTTTATAATCTATAAAAATATATTTGATTGAATTTTAAATCGACTTACCTATATATCTGCCTATCTCTCTATACAAAATACATATATGCAGTTATGATTTATTTAATAAAATTCATTCCAAATTCGATATTTAAAATTCAGTTCAAATTCACTTTATCATTTATTACTGAATAAAGCGGCCAAAAAGATCTAGAGAGCGGAAGAAAGATAGAAAGAGAGAAAGAGACAGTCAAAAGATTAAGCACGAAACAAAGAGATAGATGATTTCGATTTGTGTTTGTTCGGTAACCGAAATTAGCAGTGTACTATTTTACCTAACTCACGTGAACGCACTATTGACCGATTCTCTTTAGAATCTATAATATATCCGCCAGTGCTTTCTACTCTGTGCTCTATGAGTACACAAGAGAGCTTCATTAACCCTTTGGCAGGTCGAGACCGAGTGCAATTATCGCCGCTGATGGATATTGGCTGTAATGCTACTCTGAAATGTAAAGAGACCACTAATTCTGTGGGGGTTCTCAGGTTAACATGTTCAGTGCTGCTTTTGCAGATCGACAGATTGGCTTCCTGTTTAAGTTTATGGATAAAGAGATCAAAGATATATATTAAAGCCGCAATAAATTATTATCGTTAAATAGACCTCGGATGCGAGGCTAGATGTGCTCTTAAATAAACATTTCCATTAAATACATTAAGATATTTTTGTATTGCGAATGGATATCTAAAGTATACTAATGTACTAGAAGTTCGAGCTAAAAAAATATGATTTATTTCTGCCATTGATTATAATACTTTCAAGTTCCATTTGCTAATAGAATGAAACGTCAAATTTTATGCGCATTCACATGTTATTTATTAAAAACAAAAAGTTGTATATTATATATATATATATATATATATATTATCGATTTAATATATAGTCTACTTTAATGGTTCATTAGCGTGAACAATATTGTTTCTAGCGAGTTATATCAAGACTTTGAATGTGGTTAATTTGATGGCAGGAAAATGAAAAGATGAGTGGCCAAAATATAGATCTAAGTAAACAAGTTGAGGCTTCGTAATACTTGCAGTTGGCAGGCGACACGCTTATCGATAAGCTTTGAGGAGAGCTTTTGCCTGCCTTCGCAAGCTCTTGCAGGTGTCAGTGCGAAAGTTTCGCGTTGATTCTAATACTCGAATTCGAGTACAAAATTGTTCTAATAATGCCAAGTCAAATATCAACCTTGTAAGATTGGTATTTTCCTTTTTTTTCTGTTGCAATTACAATCGTTGTAAATTGAAGCTTGTGATAATTCATATTACAAATTCGTAAATTAAAGGACATTTGTGAATTTACATTCCTTAATTGAATAATGTTATATGCATACCTTCCATTGGCATGTTTTATTTTACCTTGTGTGATAGACTGTTATTTTTATTTTTCCTTGTGTATTGTAGAAATCGCGCAACATTCTGCAGATACATCGCAGACGAAGAAAAGAAGAAGAGATAACGAAGAAAAAGAACGACAGGAAAGAAAATGGATTCAACGAGTTTTAAAAAAATTATACCTGTCGGTTATAACTCAGTGAAGCAAATTACAGTAACGCCATATTTTGTATTCGCTTCTATTAGAATAAAAACTAATTCTATTAAGAAGGGTATAAAAATTATAATAGTGAAGTATATGTTTTGCAATCTCCAATCGCACCTACTCTAAATAAAGAGAATACATTACGAATTCTCCATCTTCGGAAATTTGATCGCTGATACGTTTAGAAAAAAGGAACTACATAAGTAATTAGCTTCCTTAACTTATTTCAAGATCACAAACTATGACAAAGATAATGACACAATTATATCTTCGATTTCTTAAAAAATTTTAAGTTATTTTACTCTTAATACATAAATTAGTCATAGATGTTCATGTAAGAAACATAAAATTAAAAAATTGATTATTTTATTATTTTTGTATTATTACTAAATAATTAAATTATTTTTATATATATACTTTTTAGAAATTAATATTTTTTATGTTGTTAATTTTAGGAAAAATTAAGAAAAGCAAGGAAAAATTATTAAGCACTTATTGCAAACCTTCACATTATAAAATATACGGGTTACAATTGCTGGGTAATGATAGTATTACAATGGTGAAAGTTAATATTAAAGCGATAACAATCACGTAATTGCGAAAAAATATTTATTTGTAGAAAGATAAAGTATTAATTATCTTTATTTGACATAAATCAGTGGCACGTACTCTTTGCAAAGTTATCTTCTGCGATCTAAAATTTTTTACTAATGACTTTAATTCAGCAAAAAAGTACATGGACAACAGATCGATATTATCCTTCGTGAATTGACTTTCTACATAAGCGCACGTACACGTGGATAACCGATGATATCAAGAATGCGACTTCTCAATGCCATAATAAATAAAAGCGCGTATTTAGGAATCCGCGGCATTAGATTGCGAGTGGCTTTTACACAACACAGTTTAACGTTGGAGATTACTAATTAAATTTATTCATAGAAATTCGTTCTTGCATTATTACACTCCAGCAACTCGCATTGATGATCAGAGTATGTATGCTATCGAATTCTTTGTCTACGCATGCAAATGTTCACTCAAACAGGGGAGTGCCATTCAAAGGTCCTTTAATAGTGAAAGTACGACTAATTTATCGAATAACTTCCTTTAATGATTTACTCAATTCTTTATAAGCATTTATTAATTTATGTATTATGAATTTAATGTCAAATTAATATGCACCTGAAATTTCAATTGTCGGACATTTTACAATTGCTATTTTTAAATAATTATTTAGTCTTCTACAAATTAGAAATTTTCGTTTAAGAAATCAATACTCCCAAGTAAATAATTTACCTTTATATTGCAACATAGACTTTCTTCTTAATGTGTGTATATATATATATATATATATATATATATATATATATATATATATATATATATCTGTGTGTGTGTGTGTGTGTGTGTGTGTGTGTGTGTGTGTGTGTGTGTGTGTGTATAGGAAAAGCTATCGGGCGATCATAAATTATTGTGATAAATATACATGTCAGGAATCCCTAAACTAACTTCTACAGTTACTAAATACCAAAGCCTCCGTTAAATAGCTATAGCAATTCAGGGTGGGAGTTTCTTTTACCGAACAACCAAAGGCGCCCCACTAACCAAACTGACGTTTCCAGGTCGACCAGGCACGGATTACCCGGTCCTTGGCAGAGTACCTTATACGCAATTCTACTGCGATGAGCAGTCGTATCCGGGCTTCTTCGCGGACGTGGAGACGCGCTGCCAGGCCTGGCACTACTGTGACATCGACGGACGTCAAGCCACGTTCCTCTGCCCCAACGGCACGCAGTTCAGCCAAGCAGTATTTGTCTGCGACTGGTGGTTCAACGTGCGCTGCGAGCTCAGTCCCAAGCTCTACGCGATCAACAGTAGACTATACCAGCGCTCGACCGAGAGCCCAACAAGACCCCACCGGGTCATCACCAAGGAGCTCCTCGAGAACATCTTCGCCAAGCGGAAGTGACATGTGCAATAAGAAGGCTTCCTCCATGCAAACCCTTTGGAGTCAATTTGTACCTAATAGGGGTCTCCTTCAATCGACTTGAATCAAGCATTTCGGACAATCGATCTTACGCCCCCGCCCGTTCCCCGTCCCTCTCTCTTATTAATACACTAAAGCTCTGTTTGGTATTAACATTGACGTTTTGTTTTCTGTTTTACAAAGTATGCGTTTTTAATATGAAAGTGACGCTTCAATGAACGATTTGGATGAAATCTTAGGGAAAGCTGAAACAATTCAACTCATTTATATTCTAATGAAACTAGCGCGTGGATAAATCTTGTATAGCTCTTTAAAGCGACAAGCATTATAGGACCAAACGAACACTGAAAAATAGCGATATTCAGGAACTTTGAATTATTAAAATTATTTAAAAAACTAAAATAAATAATGCAAATAACAAATAAAGGAACTAACGCTTTCGGCAATGCGCTGCTCCTTGTAATTGAAAACAGCCAGAATCAAAGCGACTGTAAATAATTTCAGTTATTAATTTCATGAATTTTTTATCGTTATTAATGACATTATTGGTAATTATAGTATCATCGTCGTCGTTGTCGTTGCCGTCGTCGTCATTATTATTATTTTTCACGCAATTTATAATTTCAAGAAACTTGGATAACAATTTACAGAAGTACCTTAAAAAACAAACACTCCTTATGTAACTTAACTAGATATTCCAAAGTTATATTTCATTGATATTATTTGCTATTGATAGCAAATTTGAAAAAATTGAAAAGGATAATTTTATCTTTTCTTGTTTATCCAAAAAAACCATTAAGAATTACGATTAACTAAACGAACGAATTATGTATTTACTTGTTATTTTAATGATTAGATATGGAACGATTATACTCTTACTTACATTTTTTAATTTATTTAAAAGCTTTATTTCATTATATCGTGGTCTTCTTAAAGTAAAGTCATTATGACAAATTGAATATTCTGCTCAAAGCTATATGGGGAACGTTGGAAAGATAAAAGCTTAGGAGAAAAATTTTTTGATTAGAATTAATGTGAAAACTACAGACTTCTACCATAATTTCAAATGCACAAAATCGTTCCTTTTTTACGATAGCAGCCATTACGCTAAACGGTAGATGATGTTGGTATCATTATTAGGTCTCAAGAAACTAACTCTCTTCATTCTGTCCTAGCATAATATTAATGACAAATAAGAGAATTTATGACAAAATTGGAACATGAAACTTGCATTTTTATTATTGCTGCTTTTGTTTCCTATTTTAATCTTTGTTGATGAGTTCAATGATTTTCAGAGTACTCATGTGTGATTGTAATTGTTTAGCAACGACGAACTTTCAAAGTAATTGTAAAACCAAGAGTCGTAAAACTAAAAAATTTACTCTACATTCTATTCTGATTATAGCAATTGCAGAATCTTTTTATACAACATAGTTTCATGTTTCAATCTTCACAATTCTTACTCCTTCGTATATAAGCATTAATTTTAATATTGAAAAATAATTGATACAGCCAGTAATAGTTTGTTATATTTTTAGGTTAAACAAAGCTTTAAAAGATTAATGCTATACCATAATAATGTTTATTTAATGCATATAGTTTGTAAAGGATGTATGAGAAAATTCATGATAAGTGCTTAATCTTATGTACCACTCGTAATATTACCTATAAGATAAGTAAATCGTTCTAAACAAGTTTTAAGAAAGCCTAAATTCGAATACTTAATTTGAAATTTAATTTTGAAGTATTCATTAAAAATTTCTTTCTTTAAACAATTTACATATATTATACTGATATATAATTTGAAAGAATATCAATTTTAGTAGTAATTGAATAAATACGTTTTATAATGTATATCTTTAAAATGGATAAAAATTAGAATATGAAATATAAAATTTTAATTAAAAATAAAATGAAAATACCTTGCATTTTCTTAGTTAACATCCCTTTGAAAAAGTAAGGAATATAAGAATGCATTTAAAAAATTATGCTAAAGAAGAAAAATGAAACAAAGTACAAATAATTTATAAATTATAAGATAAATCTGTAGTCTTATAAATATAGATTAAAAATTATAATACAAGCCATACATTATAATCACAATTATTTTGTTGTTGTTGTTATTGATCATGAGTATTATATTCTAAGTTTTTTTTCTCGCAAAAGTATGGATTAATATAATAATAACGAATGCAACGTCCTTAAAGTAAACATGTTAATTCATGATTAACTTATTTTTTATTTCTGAATTTATATTATGATTTTTATTGCGGTATATTACTTGAGTGTAAATAACATTATTTGTTTTCTGCATACGATAGAAATAAAAAATTAGAAAGTAACTTAAAGAAATTTAAACAAATAATAAATAAATACCGTGTATACGTGTCAAGATTAAGGAATATCGCATATAACCATAAACTTTGTAGGATTTTATATTAACTTAACAGCACGTAAGATGTATTTTGTAAGGAAATACAAAATTACTTTTAATCAATTTCTAAACGTATATTACTTGTATTTTATACTGTTAGTGTAATTACGAGAATGTGGATTTATTTTTTTTCATACGACATATTGTCTTACATTGAAAATATTAGTATTGCAATTGATCAACTGATAATTTTTGATAATACTACATGATATAATGACCCTTTATTCCTATTTTTATTTAAAATTAAAATACTTTTAACTTAAATTATTTTTAAATAAAATGTACTTGTTAATATTAAAAATATAATGCATAAATAATTGCATAAATGCTGAAATGTAAAAGTTCAATAGTAAATACAAAATAATTCCTGAGGTGCTGCAGTGTATGGTATTATATTATTTCATAATTAATATTTACTTTTATTATTTTAATTTAACAAAAATATTACTTTTAACTTATAAACTTATTTTCAAAATGCAAAGATTGATTTTAATTATTATTTTTATAATGATACAATTGCGAAAAATAAATTGTAATTAAATTTGTATAAATAATAAGCAAATAGAATGTTTTATTGAAATCTGAAAATATATGAATAAGTTATTGAAATGTTTGAACGAAATGTGAATAGTGTAGACGTAAAATTGTATTTATATATAATTTAAAGAGATAAACATCAATGTATATTAAACTTATATAACAATAACTGTATTTACTACCAGCAATCCAGGAATTTTTATAATTATTTTTATCGTTATAAAAATGCTTTAATACTTAAAATTCAAACTAAATTTACAAAAACAATTGCAAATAATCTAAGATTATAAAAATATTTATATTTGTAATTTAAAAAATAATATGAAAAATATAAAATTATATTTTGAAATGTACATTAGAATATGGAATGTAATTCAATATGTTCTTTCATAAAAGTTTCATATTACAAGAAAATTTTATCGATAGAATACATTATAAGAAAGTACAATTTTATATTTAAGTTAAATATTAATAAAATAATATTACAATGCATCTATATTCAAAGTACATTAAGACCAATATAACAACCGAAAAACATGGTTAGTAATAATTAAGTTAATACATATGCAGATTACTAGATATTATATATTGAGAATTAAAAACATAATATTTTTTGTAATCCCTTATAAATAATCAAATTATTTTTTGTAACAGATATTATTGAAATAAATAATAAACCATTAACTGTAAGTTATCAGTACTCACTCTTAAAAACATTAATTCTGAATTTGCAAGATTAATGTTTTCATTTACATTCATATAAAGTTGAAAATTTTAATTTTGTTTTTTTTTAATATCACCAACGGGAAATAGAAAAGAAGTCTTCTGTAAGTCTGTGCAGGACGAAAAAAGTGGCGTTCCGTAGAGGTAGAGAATTTTCCCCGTGATTTACAATTGAACACATGGAGGGAGTGAGCAAGCTATCACTTCCAATCCTCTGGAATTTCTGTCACTCTCGTCCCTCTTACCACTGTACTCATCTACTTAAACATTTCCACTGGCAGCGTAGAAACAAAAAGTTAGAAGAAGGACGAAGACAGAAACGTGAGTAGCGGTGCAAGATGAGCGAAAGACTATAAAGAAGAAAGGGGGAGACAGATAGACAGAGAGTTAGGGGGTTGTTTCGAGTTTACGTGATACCTGCGATATTTGTCTGGGTAACCTGTGAAGGAGTAAGTGTAATATATACAGATGCATACATGCCGGATGCCTCGGGTGTATCGGATTTCGTGAGATCCAGTTGGAAGTCGATGGCGTTCCGATCAAACGGAGGCGTTTATACGAAATGGCTATAAAATTCGATCGACTGCTGAAGCTGAGAAAAGATACGGGAATTTGAAAGATATGCATGTTCGTATCTGCAACGAAAACATCACAAAATACTGAAAGACTATATTTAGATATTATCTACTCTAATATGTATGTATCTATTCGCACATGTACGCAGCCGCGCACATGCTTATAAATATACGTTTACTAAATTTTATTTCTATCTAAACCAGAATACAAAATTACTTATCGAAAGAGAGAGATAGAAAGAAAGAGTGATACAAATCCTTGGGGTCTTGGGGATTTCCATCATGAACTCCTGGAGATAGTAGCTTTTTAGTATCAAAAAGTGGAAAAAACTGCTTTGAGGTCAATATCACGTTTATTGCTTTTCAAATCTAACTTATTCAATCGATGAACAAAAATTTTATATGATGTCTTCATACTTTTATGTTTATAAATGATGCCTGTAATTTATTTAATATAGGCCTATCGGTATAACACATTTTTTTCTCATAGAATTGCTTAATAAGAATAATTATGAAACAATTTAGATTGATAGAAAATGAATAAATGTCTTTACAAAATGCATGACATAATAAGTCTGAAAAATCTTATGTTTTGTACGTATCTACCTATGTGTACATATCTACGTGTCTTAAATCCTTGAATATATTTAATGTTTAAGGATTTAATAAAGTATATAATATAAAAGAAAAATGATACAATTTTATTAAAATGCTTTTATAAACAAGTTTTTCTAAAAATCTATATTACATATATTTAAAATACATCAGTATGCATAAAATATTGAAGCTTAATAAAAATAATATTTTAGATTTAAAAAAAAATGGCTACTAATCCGTTCTTTTTTACTTTGAAACTATTTTCTAAAAGTATAATTAGTTAAAGGAATATTTCACTTTAACTTGGTTTATATTTAAAATGTACATTGACAAATTGAAAAAGTATTGGATTTTATTAAAAATTGTTTCGACATTGATTTGTAAGAAATTAAGGTGTTCAAAAATGAAAAAATTCAAAAATATTATAGAAAGATACCTAACTTTACTTGACTAATACTCTGTTTTTTCTGTTATATGATATTTCACATTCTTTGCATCCTTTTTACATTTTCCATTTATCTCTTTACGTCTCAGAAAGAAAGTAATACATAAACTTGTCACCGGCATGCGTATGAACTTATTTTGAGGTAAATATAAGAGCACAAAATAATGTATCTTTATTTTCTGACAACTCGTTTATTTAGGCTCTCAACGTTTACAACATCCGAATTTCTTAGTAGAACTGGCAATCAATCAGACGAACGATTGTGTTCGGCTTCTCAAGAAGTTAAAAAGTATTGAGTACGAGTTCTTTTTTCTCTTCTCGCTCTACGTTAGATGTTTAGCTCACATTATAAGCGCAGCTTACAATGAAATTCAATTTTCATTGGGCACTATTCTTCCGGATAAGTGGGAACTTTGAAGGTTCCGGAGCACCACTAAATGGACGATGTACGTTATGCTTAAGTTTCGTTAAGAACGAGAAAATGAGATAATGCATTTGCGTAGAATAGACGTGCGAGGATAGATGATAAATAATTCTGGAGACTACGTAACTGCCGCTGTCAGAAAATAACATTTAAAGAATATTCGATTGCTGTCCTTCTATTTTGGAACGACATCCAATCAGAATTATCGTAATTTTGTCCTAGGAAATCTGTACTTTAATAAAGTGTACATTTTGCGCTACATTAGACACATTTTTATGTTTCATACCCTTACTTATGAAAATTTAATCTTTTAGTATACTATAAATTGTAAATATTTTCAATATATTTAGTTTGTAATGTACGTTGCGTTTAGAGTATTAGTTTTAGGATTTATCAATGATGGTATTTTTATTATTCATTCTGTAAAAATTCTACACATCAAGTACAGATTGAAGCAAAACTATGAATAAAAGATATAATAATATTGTTTAGATGCATTTATTTGCAAACCATTGTCATTATTATAAGATATATAGAAATTTAATTTATTCTTTATGAAAATAAAGTTTCGAGAAAGATGTGTAAAAGAAAGATTATTAATATTAAATGAAAGAGCTTTATAATATACATTAATCAAAACGTAAAGCTAACTATATGAGATGAATTCACATGTATTGAATAAGTATTGAGCATACTTTCATAGTGATTAGAGCAACCAAAATGTTTCAATGCATACCAGGGCAAACATTGTAAAGCGGTATTTGAATATTTTTAAGATGTTCTGATGCTTAATTCAAGGTTGATATCAATCTATATTATTAAGCACCACGTTAATAATTATTATCCCTATTACAGATCTAGTTTAAATATCAATGTTGCATTCGTTTTTTTAATATTATTTTTCAATTTTTAAATGTTTATTCTTGAAATTGCGTTGCTTAAATTGAACGTTTTGCATTTCGTGAGAGTACGAAAGTAGCGCTTTAACAGTCCAACCTCCATTGACTAACCACTCATGAAATAACCGCGAGGCCTTCCCAACAGTTAAATTGCTCTAGTTATAATATACATTTGAACGACTCACCAAATAATCCTCGATAATTCCTCGCGCGTAACCCTGAATGAAGCATCGTCCGAGATTTCTCAGATTCATGTCGCAAAAGTCAATTGTGCCTCTCAATTTCGTAAGGAGCATCCGCAACGGCATCATCTTAAGTCATGTATTCCTTCGAGTTGGAGTACCCCATATCGTTGGGCTTCATCTCCTTGCTACCATCGAGTTATTTCCACCTTCTCCCTCCACTCCTAGACAATAGTTGGAAGGATGAAGAGTGCGACGACGAAGCGTTCTAGGAGGGCTCAAAGGATAGACACATGCGGATGCATCCGCATGTACATAATACAGAGAAGACGAAGCGAATTTTCATATCTCGGGGGAATGACACGCGATCACTAGGAGAATTATATCACGGATATTGGAATATACGAGCGCCGTGCCCGTAAAGAGACGCGCAGCTGCGCCGGACGGGTTTAATTGCCGGACTTAGTCTTTAAAGGCAAGGATGCAAATGAGTCGTAAAAGCGGGCGCTCGACATTTACGAGCTACGAAAGTTCCCGGGGGCGCAGAGGCGCTTACGCCGCTGGTTATAAAACCCTTCTTTATCGGAGCGAGGTTATGTACCTGGATGGGTTGGTACGTGATGCATATAGATTGGCATACGCGGCAAGTTATATCGTGGATGTAGCGTGACGAGACCTAAAATTTATTTCACGGAATGTGCAAGCGAGATATGCGAGCTTTGAAATTGTAGCGATGCTGTACTTGCATTGAAATTCATTTTCAGGTATCGAGAGAAATGATAAGGCTAATATGGACCAATTTTATGATGGTAATATGAGGCTCAAACTTTAAAGGAGATTTAATAGCGGGAGCTTCGTATAATGAAATTCGATCGTCTGACTAAATGAATTTTTTAAAATTATTCAAAATCACGTTTAAAATAAAAGCATTCGTTTTATTAACTTGTGTTTTACCGCGATCGAATCCCTGCAGGATAATGTAATAAGTTATTAAACTTAAATTGACTTGTTATTTACACAAAGTATGTAAATTTAACGAAGTATAATAAAGTGTTTCTGTCGAGGAAATTTTAAGATTTTATTTACATAATATTTGATTGATAAAATAATCTCGCTTGTACCTCGAGCTTCTTACGTCACTTTAAATTTCTTCGAATCTTGAATACATGAGTACAAGTCCCATTGTCCACTATTTTTTTTAACCTTTCGTGGGTTGTTCAATTTTCGGACACATCAACAATCATTGCTTAATCATAAGCAATAGAGTTAACCACTACAAATTACTTTTTTCAAATTTCATATCTGTATTATGTAATAAACAAATAATTGAAGTAGTAATTATCACACTCCCTCTCAAAAGTATACAACTAGTTGCGAGGCTTTAGCTTCGGTGATGTCAGAACAGAAACCTTAATACGACAATCTATATCGAACAACGCATTAATTAATAAATCTCGTGACCGTGGCGAAGTGTCACGCTTTAAAATTTCACGCTGTCCTCGCTAGCGTTTATGCGGCTCAACTCCTACGCTCAGGTAACATAGGAAAATTGCGTGTAGGCTTTGGTAATTCTTTAAAAGCCGATTTTACGAGCGTACGCTCTAGATAGGAATTAGAGTGAATTATTAAGACGGAGACTACTAGCGCGGCAAGATAGAGCAGGGGAGTTTAATAAAATAGCGGATAATCTCAGCCCCAATGACCCATGCGTCCACGTTAATTTTTAAGATCTTGTTCAGACTTTTTCGACACTTTTATTTTCTTTTTACTGTTTTCTTATCACATTAATTGAAGGGATAACGGCTTTCGAATTTTTTCTTGGCGTCTTAGAAAGTCGCTAACTTTCATACTTTTATGTGCCGAATTTTTTGCAATACCACAGTCAAGCACCAATATTACTAACAGATCTAATCGCGAAAATTCAAATATTTATATCAGAAAAAAGTAACTCCAAATTTAAATTAATTAGTAATAATAATTTAATTAATAATACACTGGTTTAAGTAGTAGCTTTTAAAAGATACGAACCAAATAATAATAATACCCACAGATTTACAAAAACAAATCTCTTTAATTTTAGTTAAAAGTATGTTGGCTTACTTTGGAGGAGATAAAAGTAAGGTTATTTTAGTATAAAATGCAACATATAGTTTTTTTTATATACAAGTGTTAACAAAATTTGTTCAAAAACACAAAAAATTTAATAAAATTTCGTTTAGACCAAACATTCTCTTGTTTTATTAATTGCATTTTATTACTCATGATTATGCCAAATAAATTCATACTGTATAAACTACTAGGTTCAATATATCATAAGTTTATCTTCCAGCAACAAGAAACTAAAGTGAAAAGTGTATTTTGCCACTACGAAAATTTCAATCTCATCCGTCATCCGGTTATATTCAGCCTTGCATATTTTTAGAACTCGGCATTGTTAAATTTTCCATCATTAAAATGAAAACCCATCCCTGTATATCAAAATAAAAATACATTGAAATATATGTAAATATTGAAAAGATAAAAACTTCCTACTCTCCCTTTGAATCACTTTTTTTCTTGCTCAATATAAGCTAAATATATTTTTGCTGCTATTTTATATAGAAAGTTTGATCCCATCCGTCACTTGGATGTATTTAGACATTAAATTCTAATTTGTCATCTCATTATCAATTGGCGGGTTCCTAAATGATCGTAAATACTTTCACTGTTTCATTTATCACTCGCTTACATCAGTGTTCTACTTACTTTTATATAAATACAGTAAAAATCATAAGAAAGGCTATTGAATAAAAATGGCACGGTAAGTAACAATAAATATAAATGAAATATTGGAAAATCTTCGAAAGCATTTGAAATTTCAAACGATTTTGATATAGATGTTGCAAAAGAATATTTGCGTTCTATTTTTAATTATACAAATGCTTCACACATATTATATACGAATATTATTTTTAAATTTATTTTTTTCAATAAATTCTAATGGCATTTGAATAAAATATTCAATTTTTGAAATATCAATATTTTATCTACATTTATTTGACGAAGAATGCAATATTTGCCATTATATGGAGAAACTGTCACAAACTTTCGGATTTTCTAATCAGTTAAGTATATTTTTCAACAATAATAATTTTATTAAGCATAATAAGTTAATCCATGGTATTATATTACTTTTTAACAGTATATTAATCATAATTAAATTAATTTTCATTAATCATAGTTATAATTTACCTATTTCGATAAACGTAAAAAATTTTACTGTAAATTTTCAATCTAATTAAAATTGAAAATATTGAAATATAAGCTTAAATCTCATTCAAATCGTATTATGTTAGCGTATGCATGTATTATATACATGCTGTCAGCAAATAATTGTAAAAAGTACTTGTCAAAACGTAAAAAAATTATTCACTCTCTCTCTCTCTCTTTAAATATATATATATATATATAGTTTTTTATTAGTCTTTTTACACATTCCGGAAGCGCTGACGAGTGCCGCCGCTTTAGTTAGGCAACGGATTAATCGATGTCCGCTTCACTCACACGCGGACGCGAAATTCTTCCTCTGATAGACGGCGGATACTGCGAGTCTCATCTCACATGTTAACTATTTCCAACTGTAATCGGGGCTGATTTTCCATGTCAGCTGAAAAAGGGTATACGTGTTTACACGTGCATAGTCATCTACTGTTCATCCGTCTGGAGATCCTTCGTTTAGTTCTTGAAAATTATATATTTGTTAAGCACATTTAAATCAATATGAATATAAAAATGTTATTATATGAGGTAGAATATAAGAAATGAAGTATATTAAAATATCGTCGCAGTTTTATTTACAAAATTGTCATAACAAATAGTTGTCCAAATAAAATCAAATATTTATTGTAAAACG
>JAPYYT010002466.1:0-17806 GCA_030522565.1 Ceratosolen corneri | reverse complement strand
CCACACACACGCACGCAACCCAACCACCGCCACCACCACGCGCCTGGCTAAGCTATTATTACGGAGTGGCTGTCGAAGGCTGGCGGCCGACGCAAAGCCGTTTGCGAATTATTTGCCGAATCTTTGCTGGCCGGGCAAGAGCGCGCTCGAGGAAACTCAAATGCACCAGGAGGATCGGCGAGGAAGCTGACACTGGGAAGCCGCGATCGCGTCCAGCGAATTCTCGGGCTAATAATAATCGACCTCTCGATGCCCCCGACCACTGCCATTTCGTTCCCGGCCAAAACTATTAATTACCATCCCTGTTCCTGTCCCATCAGTCCCAATCGAGCCTCCCCTCTCCCCTCTACTCACAGTCACTCTACACAGTGTACAGGCTGTACAGCCGGATCGAACAAATTCAAGGGGCCTGCGACCAATGGTCCGTAATGACCTGATTAGTCGCACTAGGCGAGTCCCCTTACCATTATCATTATTATTAATGCCGTTTGTTCGGAAATTCGAATGGCAAGAAATGAATTGTTAGGGTCAGTGTTTATAGGATGGACAAGTGCAGTAGGAAGAAGCAAAGGCAAACGATGAGGATTAATAAGTGTGATTGGGGTTGTCGTCGATAAGCGCAAAATTCGCATTCTGGATCTCAAAAAGAGAATTTATCAGGGTTTCGAAGATTTAGATTGGACGCCAGGCGATTTGCTTTCCAACAAGTCCCTCACCTCGTGGAAATGATTGGATTGTTGGATCTATGAATTAATACAATTGAACGAAAAGAGATTAGATCAATGAGACTATCAGGTCCATTAGAGTTGTAAAAAAGGATAGATAATGGATTCAGCTTGCGATTGAGTCTTACAATGTAATATTCCAATATAAGACAGTCAAAGTGGAATAATTATGTCACTCGTTGTACATGCTTTATTAATACAATAAATTATTAGGGATAATCATTTCAAGCACATACGCGCGCGCGTTTGACAATTCAATTAATCCTATTCATTACGCCCATTATAATTACACTGTTCAACGCGAGTCGGTGCATGCTAATCGAGCCGCTGAAATCCCCATCAACAGGCCGTCGATTATCAGTGGACGAAACCCCGGTTCAGGATACCCAGCAGCACTGCTATTGTTGCTATTGCGCTAATTGAGCGGTCAAAGACGTTGGCAACTGGGCCAAGTTGCCCCGCTTGGATTAATTGCATCAATTGCATCCACGTCGCATCATCTCATTGTCGATTGGCGCAAGACGAGCTGAAGGCGTCGAGAGCTTTTGGCCGGAGCTCGGCTCCATTTCCCGGGCGCACATCACCCAGCGGAGGAGGGACGAGAGCCGCCCGGGTGAGAACGCGCGACTCGCCCACGAAAAAACACTTTTAAAGTCCCGCCAAACGCTACTTTGCCTCCGGCCACTCCTAATAAAAAGCCAATAAAAAGAAAACGGTTGGCCTCTCTGGCCCTGGAGGATAAGGGAATAGTCGCAGATGCCGGGCAACAATGGCCTTTGCGCAATTAAGCCGAGCACGAGGATCCGATCCGAAACAAGGTGGCCTAAAAATAACGACCAGGATGAATTATGGGCTGTTTGGAGTTGGGGGATGGGGGTGGGGAGGGAGGCTGTAGTAGTAGGAGGGCCAAAGCAAATTACGTCTAAGCGTGAGACTAGTAGCGATGGCCCGAGTATTTCCGAGCGCATCGCGGTCAAAGAAAAAAAGGAAGCGAAAGCCAAAGAGCCGCGTCCCTCGCTGTTTTTGCATATTCGCAGGCTGCCACACAGTCAAACTTGACGCACAAATAATACGAGGAGTTGAGCACTCGCGCGCCATTCGCACGTGTGCGTGGCGACAGACGCGCAATATATTAGAGAGCGCTAGAGCTATGTGCGCGGCCCGACTTTTCCACTCGGCTGCCACCCCCCTTCCCCCCTCACTCACTCTCTCTCTCGGCCTTTTCTCATTCCAGTCCACTTTTCTCTCCTACAGCACAACAACGCGCGGCTCGGTCGCCCCTCTCTCCCTCTCTCTCTCACTCGCAGTCTCTAATCACTCCCAATATCGCCAACTCGCTCTTCTTCTCCCACGGGCAACGACACTCCCCCTCTCCCTCCATTATCAATAAACATCAAAACAATCAAAAATCACAAACTCTGCCGCTCTTCATCCTCTCCAACCACTTGGTCGCGCGAATTGCCGGCATTTAGCTCCCGATTCCTACCTTATCGTCACTACTCTCCTTCCTCGAGCTTTCGGAGCCTCCTCGCGCACCTCAGTACGACAAGGATAGCCAACCAAGCGCCGCCAGTCGCACACTCATCCTCCAACTTGCCGAATCGATCATGACTTGGGCGACTCGGCCGACCAACCCACTCCACAGTGCTCGCAATCCCGATCTATCGATCACGCTCCCGACATTGCTTTCCCAAGCTCCAAGGCGCTCCCGCCCTGGCAGAATGGCAGAAAGAGGCGACTCGGGGCGAGCAAAAATAGCAGCCAATCGTCAATTGTCGCCGATCGGAGCTCGATCGGAGCAGTCGATCGCATCCACCACTTTCCGAGCGGTGAACAATTGAAATTTCAGGCCAAACGGCTCGAGCCGACGGAGATGGCGCAGTTGCTCCTGGCCAAATGCCCATTGTATTATTCTACTCTTATAAGAGAACACGACCTTCCGGATGATCCAAGCCACCTTGACGATGATCGGCTCTTTGCAGAGTGGAGAGGCCGAATAGAGTCGCAAAGAGCTGATCAACTAATTGGGAAACGACATATTTGCTCGCCCTATTTTTAATACTCAAGCCCGCGACTTTCATCATTTTCTTTTACGAGAGCGGGAGCGCTATTTTTAACCGGACCCACGCCGAATGCCGCGCACGTCTATTTCGCGAATTATTGCCAACGGACAAAGCGCCATTAGTTGTCGTCTCGTTTCCACTTGAGCGCCCCAAGACTCCACGAGACAAACCAACTGCCCCCATCCCACCCCACCCCCCAAATAGCCAGTGCCACAAACGCCCTCGTGGACCAGCGATCGATATCGCACGACACTTCCGGCCAGCGAGCCAACGAGTCCCAGCATCCGAGCGTCGGCTCGAGGAGATCCGCGGCCGGGGTCGGTGGCGCCATCTCCCCGCGCTGCCACGAAGCTGCGGGTGCGCGCCGCGTGCGAGGCGCCGAGGCGAAAAGCCACGAGCGACAAGCGAATAGTGAAGAGCTCGCGAGCACTGCTGCACTCGCACACCTGGACGGCAGCGCGGCAGACGCCCCCGCGAAGGAGATGTGGGCCATCCTGGAGGATCGTTGGGATGGACTTGGCGTCAAGACTCACTCAAACTGCCAACCCCCTCCCAACACCCACTCCCGCACCCGCCGTACATCGCCGTCTCTCTTGGCTTGCCAGTTGGTATTATTGTATCGCGTGCGGGTCCTCGGTGCTTGTCCTTGGGCGGCGATTTTCGCCAAATGCTCATTGAGAGGCGAGTGATTGGAGAAAGTTGGCTCGCCGTAGCCATCCTGAGAAAACTTATTCCCTTGATCGCGCCGCGCCTTTTCCCTCGGCGTCGCTCGTCGCCTCGCTTAAAGAAATTCTTTGCAAACATGTCTCCCCGTACATTCGAGGAAGATTTAAAATAGACTGGCATACTTATTTGCTTGCGCGTACGTGCGCTCGTACAGAAATTCCAATGCGCGCACACACAGACAAAATTAATGAAGCTGTTGTCTTGATAAAGGCCGGATGGTATTGGATCTCCAAGTTGTCGTGCAAAGTGTCGTCTGTGCGTGGGAATTGGCATTGCTATGAATGTTTGCAAATAACAAATTGAGTTGAAGGGGGATGGCAAAGCTGTATTGTTATTGAAATTTTGCTTTCCAAAATATAAATAGTATTATTGCGAGCCTGAGAATGAAATAAGGAAATGCTCGAGCCGAGGTAGGTGTAAGCTGGGACTAGAGTAATAATGGCCTTGTCGACAATTTCGAATAATCGATTCGTAATCCACGTAATTCATCCAACGCCCGAATAATCGATAACGCACACGCACACCGACGCAACTTTGACTTTTCGTAGAGGAACTCGAAGGCAGTCGATGGCGATTGGAGGAGCATGTAATGTTGAACGTAAGCTTAATTCAGCCGAGGACGCTAATTCATATAATTGTGAGAGGGAGAGAGAGAGAGAGAGAGAGATAAAAGATGCAGTGCGCAGTCTAAAAATATTTACGCAACGGCAGTGGAGCGGGGCAATGAGTGCACTTGAATTTTTAAGGACACTTTGGCAAAAGCGATCGGATTCGAGCTCGACATGGACGGGATATTCGATATTCAAAGTAAAATGCCAAGAACGGAATATTCTTCGAAATAGAATATTCCATTACATCGTCTGGATCAATCAGGCGAGCCTCTCCGCGTCTTCTTCATTATTTCAACGCCCAACTATTAATAGAAAGAAGCCTCGGCACTTCTCATCTCAGCCCCGAGGAAATTGCAGGAAATTTCTCCTCCAAAGCACATCCGTAAGCCTTATCTAATTAGCCGACCTAATGGCGCTTCTCCTTCAATTATATAGCCGTCGAAGCCCAAGAATCTTAAGCAGTTGCTGATAAATCCTATACCATCTCGGTTATACTATCTCGGACAAAAATAAATTTCACCCCAGCCTCCGACCTATTAAGACTTGACTTGCTCCAACTATGCAAATACAGCGGCGCATTCATTTCGCCCCCGCGCTTTTCCTCGCTTTTCCTCGCTTTTCCTCGCTTTTCCTCGCTTTTCCACGCTTTTCCTCCTCTGCGCGCGCTTGCGTGTGCCTACGGAGGCTGCTCCTCTTCCCAGAATCTCCGACTCGTTGTTCGCCGGCACTCCAAGGCTCCATTTGCAGCCGCACATGACCAGCCTCACCGCCTCCCTCCCGCCTCCCCCCCTCGTGCTTTCTCGTGCAGGCAGAGATGTGCGTGAAGTCGAGCGTCGATCGATCGAACGTGAGTTACCGGGAGTCGCGCTTGCTTCGCTCTTCCTCTCCTTCCCCTCCTTTTTTCTTACCCACCGGCTCCCTCCCCACTCCCTCCCAACGGCTCTTCGTTAAGAGGACGCGCGCTCCACCGGCTATATATCTAAATGCATGCGCCCGCCGCAAATTTATGCGCGTGTGCGCCTTTGAGCCTCTCTCTCTCTCTCTCTCTCTCTCTCTCTCTCTCTGTCTCTCGGTCCCTGGCTCGGACAGCCGCTCGCACGAAACGTTGCCCAACGAGAATCGATAGGGCGCACTCACCCACCTATTGCATATTGCATTTACCCCACCTCCACTTACTTGGCCGCGCTTCATCTCCCTCCCACTCCCTTAATTGCTTGCGGATATGGGACTCGGGGCAGAATCTTTGCCTAGATTGGCGCTCGAGTGGCCTTGAGCACCGGGCGAGTCGGCCGGCTCGTCGGCGTTAAGGAAGAGGCTCGCCATTGGGGTGGGTCGGGGTGGGAGGGGCGCGCGACTAGAGGAACAAACGGCTAAATTAATCGGTCGGAGGCCAGTGAAACGGGAATTGGCGAGGAGGAGATTGGCGAGGAGAATTAATGTCTCGATGCCTCCTCGTCACTGTGGCTCGAGCGTGCACACACCGAGGGGCATAAATCAGTTGGTTTGGTGTGCGTGGGCACGGCGGAGGGCGCACGCAAAGTGTTTGGCGGCGAGGAAAAATGGCGCGGCCGAGTCATTAGCCGAGAAAGTGCAGGAAAAGGGGGTCAAGCATCTCTCGGCGATTTCCCTTGCGTGTGCACATTGTGTACGCATGCTTTTGGCTGGAATGGGGAGAAGGGGTGGCTGGCGGGGGGGGTGGGCACTCGTTGCTTTCGCTCGAATGCTCGCGTTTGCCCGCAATTTCTCGAAGGGCTAACGGGGGAGTGGGGGTGTAAGTAGCTGGAGCTCGTTTTGTTAGGTGGGGATTTTATTAGGTGCGGCGGGGGGATGGGGGGAGGAAGAGTTTGGAGGAGGAAGAATGTGATGGATGGTGGTCGTGCGATTGAAGGTTCGGAGTTGGTGTTGTTGTGGCAGTTTAGCAGTGACGGCAATGTAGGTTTGGGCATATTTGTAGAGTAATGAGGCGAGTGGCATTTTATGGGCTGTCACGTAATGGTCGCCTGAGGATGGCGATGTAGGGCGAGTGTAGGGAAGGGCGGAGGCCCTTTTGGCAGATTGCAAATCATATTGGCCGACGAGTGAACTAATGATCTGGCCTTTGCGGCCTCTTGTTGGTATTAAACGGTAAGTAGTGATAGAGGGGAGCCATGTGAGATCTGTGCGCGCGAGTGTGTGTGTGGGAATGAATTAACGAGGAGAGTTGAGGAAGGGTTGATTGGGAAAGGTGAGAAGGAAAATTTTGCGGGTCTTGGTGGTGATGCTTTATGAGGGATGGAGGTGGAGAGGCTGGTTGAATGATGTACGATGGGAATATGTTGGCGAAGAAGACGATTTTGTCGCTGGCAAGTGGTGTGCGCGGTGTTGCGTAGCTAGTTAGTTAGTTGCATTGCGGCGCGTAATATATAAATTGAAACACAACGACTGTCAGCGTCATTGAGTGTGTGGTTGCTTTTAAAGTTGGCCAATTTGATTTATATTTGCGAAAGACGAGCGTCTGAGCGGAGCTGGGGACTTGGCGTGCGTGGGTGGTTGGGCCAATTGCGGATTCCGTTTTAGTCGCAATAAGCTTGGAGTGGATGTGTTGGCAGTGGGTGAAGTAATTAAAATACTTGGTCTTGCGGCTAGTTACTTTGAAGGCGACTACTGGCTTTGCGGAATGGAAGCTGTCGACGGTGGCGCTGGCGTTGTAATGAGACAATGGTGGCTATAAATTATGTGTTTTATAAATTTTATTGAATGATTGGGTAGTTGGGCATTTGTAGGAAATTCTAGTTGGTCGAGGCGAGTAATCCAAATTTTGGGTTTGACATGTGGCGAGGTGGAGCGTAGTAGGGACCAAGAACGCCGAGAGTTTTTTGTTTGTTGAAATCGAATAACCGTTGTAATGATTATTGACTCGTCATCGGCGAGAAAGAGAGAGAGGGACGGCCTCTTCCTCCACTTGCGGGTGAAATTTGCATTCCTTTTTTTTTTTTGCGCTTCTTTACTTACACGACTTCAAGACTTACACGGCAGCTCATTGTGCAATTTTGGCGTGTAGGGGCGTAATTGGGTCAGCGTGATTTTACGGTGAAATGAGTGGTGTAACGTGTGCCGACTAGGCCGTAAGATAAATGGTCGATATAAAGCGAAGGCAATTTATAAAATGCGTAACAAGTTAATAAAGCCATTAATTATTGTTTAACGGTACGGGGGTCTTTGATTTGTGGAACTTGTTGCTGAGAAATATTCAGTACTTGTGCGAGCGGTCGTATTCGATTTCCTCGTGCGCATAAATATTTCGCAAAAGTGGAATACGCTCCAGCTCTCGGAGATACTGCAATCCCATGGAAATAATCTGCATTATATGTCTTTGCTCTCTGTGCAGTAAAACAGCAGTTACAGTAAGTCCTTGCGCAATGTCCATCCTCGGCTAAAATGATAACCCTCGGCGCTACATTAACCCGATAGTTACGTCGGATAAACCCGAGTAACATCAATGTTCCTCATCCCCCCCCCCGATTTAGGTTTAGGTAGGCATGGGGCGAGACGCTCGGCGTCCGCTGGCTGGCATCGGCTTTTCGCGTCGTGCGACCCATTTGATCATCGACGAGATCCGGATTTCTCGGCACGGAGCCACGAGGGCCTCGGAAAAACCGTTTATCAAGATTCGCCGTTTACTTCATTCGTCGCTCCAAACGGCACTTCCTACCTACCTCCCACTCATTCGATGTCTTTGTTTATGTGCCCTCGATCACCCAGATCCCAGATCCGCGCGCTCCATCGCCCCGGAAACTGTGACTCTCGAGATTAATTTGAGCAACTTTGGGTCGGTGGTGCACACTGTCGAGAGTATCGATGGCTAACTCACCTCCACTTTGCTCTTCCTCAAGGTTGCCGATTACGTGTTACGACCCCTCGATCATGATCCACGCCCGAGGCCTCTACTACCTTGTACCTTAATAAATCTCCAAAGCGCTGTGCTTATTTAACAAGTTTGAGTGTTTGCATTTACCGCGAGTCGTACACCGTGGCGACATGCGAATGCTTAACAAGATAAACTTGATCTCCGGGGCTGCCGATTACTCATCCATATCCTTCCGCGCCCTGGCACATCGCCATTCGATCGCTTCACAACATCGTCCACCTGCCTCGAGCAAATTCTCCCCCGACCCATCAATTTTCCCCAAATAAGCGGCCAGCGACTCTGCCCACTGAAACAATGCCATGAAGGAGAGCAACCGAAACGCCAAAATCCCAACGGCTCGCCTTCGAGCACCAGGAGGCTGCGGCTCCTTCGAGGAGTCGTTGTACTCGCTCGGTGCCACCACGACGACGACCTCGATCGCCCCGAGTCGGCATCCATTACCCGTTTACCGTTTCAGGCCGCGGCCTGACCTTGAAGCCGCTCGAGGGTTAGTTCGTTGGCTCCCGGCGCGCGCTCATGATTTACCGAGCGTCTTGGTGATCGAGGGCGATCGAGCGGCCCGATAGTTTCGCTGCTCGGCGTAGCTGCCGACCCCACTCTCCACGGTCCCGCACCCGGCCATTCTCATTCCGAGCACAACTTTATCCGGCCAAAAGTCGCCTCTACTTCAACTTTGCTCTCGCTCCGCTCAACGTTTCAATACGTCCAGCCTCGATTATTATCTCGACTTCGAGGCCTCGGCCTTGTTTACACTGCAATCTCCCTCCTCGATCCCTCCTCGATCCCTCGACGATACCTCGACGATAACAGAAAGTCCACGGGCTTTCTCCGTTGCTGGTGGGAAAGAGTCGTCGCGGGTGATTCTGTGATTTTGCCTCTCGTGAGACTTTTGGCGAGTAAGGGGATGTAGTAAGGGGTGGCTGTGGTTGACTACCAAACGACTTTGTGTTGGCTGGGTTGGCTTCGCACAAACCTCCAAGTTTGTTTATTTCTCCATTAAAACATTTGAATAAATGACGTCCCTTCTCTTTGTCAATGCCCTCTAGGTAAAAATCTCAATTCGCACACTCATTGGTGGGCGGCGAAATGCTTTACGGGCCAAATGCTCGCGCGCGACCTCTAGCGACAAAGAAGCTCTCGCGTATCATCGAGGATCCATAAATAATACAACGATTGGTTAAATAAGCAGTTGATTGTCAGGCGGTTACCATCGATTACCGACTCGATACCTCAGGATTGATGGCCCCCGAGGTCGGATCACATACCGAGGTTGTGCCATTTATTGTGCCATTGTTCGCCTTCCGTAATTTCCCTTATTATTTATCCCCGCGATCGGTCTATCGTGCACTTGGCGATATTTCACTTTGGGTGCGCAACGGGTGCAACGGCAGCCGCCAAAGTGCTGATAAAAACAGTAATGCCGCGAAGGGATCGTGAAAGGATGATTGTTTTGCCGGTTGCCATTGCGGCAGTGGTTGCAAGGACGAGTCCTGGAGTTTGTTTGAATGTTTAGTGCCGCGTGCATTGATGATTTTACGGTGAAGCAAAGGTCATAAATTTGGTGATCCTCGGTAAAATTCTTGGGGCCTGGCCGCGCTTGTACGGCAAGCACATCAAAGCTACAAAGTTGTGGAGCTCAATGCTTATCGCGGTGATCGTGATATCGGCTATTGCTTGATTTTGAAAGTCGAATGCAGTTCATAGATAGAGAGAGAGAGAGAGGGAGAGACCTGCTCTAGGTATTTTTTTTTGCTAAGCCTTTTGAATAAATGGGAGTGTGCTCTTGCCAAGGATTGAATTGACGAGTGCTGGAGGAGATTTTTTCCTTGTATTTGTAACTCGCCTTGTCCCAATCTCTCTATTACTTACGCTCTCTGTCTATTAATTTGAGCTTCCAGTCGCCAACAGTAAACATAGTTGCAACTTTTAAAGGCGATTTAAATGGCGATCGGTACATTGATTTGCCGAGTACGCAAAAAAGCAACAAGAGATAAAACTTACGTTTCGCGTTACTGAGAGAATCCAGTACTGTCGATTCACGCCACAAGTACTTAACGATAAAGACGGCCACTTACCTGCAACGAAAAGAAAAAAATGTTTATTTACGTTCATCACATAATGCTTATTGTTCGGCCCAATATCGGCGAATAATTAGTGGGATCTAGGGGCACGCAAATCGCCAATTACAATAATAATTAGCCAATAAAGTATAGGGGAGGCAAGTGTATTTGTTGTAGCGGAAGTGTAGCTTTCGGCCAATTATTTGGCCGTTAAACGTGATTTATGGGGCTGTGTTTGCACGGGGATTTATGCGATGCGAGGTGTATTTGCACTTTCCTCCTCGAATGAGAATTTGCAGATTTTTGCGAATCTTATTTGCATTTCAATTAAAAGACGAATAATTCATATGATCAACGTGACTTTTTTCGCTCAGGCGCTGACACAGAGTTTGCGCGGCTTGGTGGATTAAAATTATCATAAGTAAATAATGCTTTGGATCTCTTTTACGCAAAACGGAGACATTCAGAGAAGACTTTTTCAAACTCTCTCTCGTACACTTACGCTTCATCTCACTTGCACAACCTCTTATTATGCCACAATATTTGCACGCGAGCATCAATTTAATTATACTTTCGTCGCGAGCTCCTCGCCAAATCTTCGCTCTCACTCTCCATCGATTGAATGAGGCTCGTTTGGATGATCCAGATTTGGCGTGCGCGAGCCCCGAACAGTTGCAAGCCCGAGCTCATTCCCGCCTCTCCCGAACTATGAAAAATAGAATCGGCGGTGATTAACGCTGCGCCAAGCCCATAATGCGCAATGCCTCGAATTATTTGAGCCTGCAAATTATTATTCCGAGTTACCGGTCAACCCACCAAACACCGGCAGGCATCTCCATAAAAGATCTTGCGCTTGTTCACTGGCCATGGCACAAAGTATTTTAGCTACGGTCACGCGTCTATGGCCGAGAGATTTTGGCAGACTCCGGGCGATTGGGCTCAAAGGCACACGTGGAGGGTCTTGTGCCCAAGTGGCCGAGGGACAAGTCTCGCTTCCTCCATCTTGGGCTGCCTCGAACGGCCTATTAATTTTTGATTTGTGTAGGGAGGAGGTGGAGGCGAGGCCCGGTCGGGGCCCTACGCCTTTATATAGCCTTGAGGCTGGTTTTTCCAGGGGCGGGTACGGGGGCAGGGAGGTTGGTGCTTGCTCGACTATCTTCTTGGCGTCATTGATACTTTTATAGCCGGCGTTTGGCCTCGCGAAGGGCTTTTAATGCGCCATTATAAGGCAGCGCGAAATTTATTGTGACAATGTAGCTGGCGTTGTTGGGACATGCCTTTGTTAACGGAAATGCGCTGCATGGAAGCAATATGCCTAGGCCTCCCCCCCCCAACCCCATCCCCTCTCTCTCTCTCGCTCTCGATTTGCGTTTACGCGCGCGCGCGCGCGCGATAAGAGAAAGGAAGCTACGATTGTTTATAGGTATATCTCCTCCTCCTCCTCCTCCTCCTCCTACTCGTCCTCCTGGTCGTTGGGAACGGCCTTTTCGGCTTCTTGTCTTTTTACGAGCAGGATGAATGCATTTGGCCGAGAATGTTTATGCGGGGCTGGGACTTTGGCTTACGGACCGTCAAATTTTCAACGAAATATCAAAGCTTCTTTGGAAAATCATCTCCCTGTAATGTTCGCATTTCAAGATTGCAAATGTTTTCTAAACATCGCAATACATTGATAGGCTTCCGGCTATTTTATATCGATTACTCAATCCATTTGCAAAACGATAATCGTTACTTATTAAATTAATATTTTGTAGTGTGGCAAAGAGTCGCGCACCCAAGGTCTGCTCATACAATAATTTTATTACCAATAAGCGAGAATGTAAGGTCGCACTGCAATTATAATCGTAAATTACTCGGACTTTCATAGATGGCCCTTTTAATACTCAATAGAACAATTTGCACTCGTCTCAACATCTTTAATTGCAAATATACGTGATAATATTATTGGCAAACTCTGTATCACTACTCACTGCAAATATGCATTTTTTATTTCATTCCAGATCTCCTCGTTTGGCCGAGGTAACTCTCGAGTGTCCTAGTACATGAAGCAGCAATGTAACAATGTCACGATTACTTAAATGCGCCATGTAATGTTGCGCATCCCTTGATTATATGACGAACGAGTACAATTTTTTTGTTCGCACGTCATTCTCGTTGTTATCTGATATGCCGAGTATCAATGCAAACTCTTCTCAATTGCCTTAATAATGTCGGGCATTTCGTTTTATGTAAAATTCACAGAGCCACGAAACTTTACAAGAGCCATCCCCCAACTCCCTGAACATACACATCCATAACTTTTATATGTACTCGATAAATTACCGTATCTATAAATTATTCATACGGTTATTGCGTTAGCGCCATCTTGAGAATTTAGAATATTCAGCGACTCTAAACATTTACTTTCAAACAGTTGAGCACCTTTTTTCACAACAACGACTACTCCCGAAGCATTCTTCTCATTATATATTTAATAGTCTTCCAAAAGATCCGATTAACGAGTCTCTGCTGATATATTTATATTAGCTTAGCGCGAGCCAAGGCTTCCAAGACCTTAAATAAATTGTGTCCCAATGCAGCATTTGAGATTAGGTTGAGCCTCGTCCAAATGTCCCTTCGTTACATCCGCGTACTTCCATAAGCCAGAGATGTAAGCGCGATAAATATCATTCGGTTAAGAGTTTTTAACGAGTTACGAAACTTTGATGTAAGCTAATATTGCATATTATTAATGGAAGAAACTGTCGCCTACAACATGCCACGCATATCACACACATGCAATCGATGAGTTTTCGCGGAGCAAAGCTTATATTAACCAAAGATAATATCCAAATGGATATTATCCGTGGGATATCTCTAGTTAATTGTCAAGTTATTATTAATTTCGTATGTGATATCTGTAATGATGGCATAAAATTAGCTCTTTCTACGGCTTTTTTTACACTTTCTCAAAAGTTTCGTCGACAAATCGGCTCTCATCGATTTCTACGAATAGACTGATTGGAAAGCCGAGGCATTACTAATTAGTATTTGGATAATTTACCATTCAAATGGAAAATCTCGCAGCTCATTATCATTAGACGGTCAATCTCTTGATGAGTAAGCGTACCTTACACATTTAGCCAATGCATGTTACACGTTGTATATCTGTGCGACTAATTCGCGAGAAACAAGATTTCCGTTCTCTTACTACCCATCCTTGCTTTTCCGAGGCTAAACATCATTTCCGAGGCGAATATCATCATTATTATCATTAGCATTATTATTGTTGTTATCGTAAGCATTATTGTTATTATTAGAGAGTCTTTATGGGCGATTGAGAAGGTTCGTTTCAATTTCTAGTGGATTGTTAGACTAGTCAGGTTATTGGATGTTGCTACTAATATTGACGATTATGGTGAGTTTAATTTAACGTTTATTTAGTGTGCAATGTTTTCGGAGCTTGATTTTCTCATTGGTATACCAATGATTTTCACCTGATAGTAATCGCGAATGTTTGTTCGCTGTGTGTGTGCGCGCGCCTATATGTAGTGGGTTAAAATATTTTTCAAATAACCGTTTCCCACCCACATTCACGACATTCAAATAATTCTTGATTTTAAATGCAATTTTTTCGTTTATTAAATTCTCAAGTTGCTGCAAACGCTACAGAGCTTACTCTGGCAAATAAAGTTTTACTCGCGAAGCTTCTACGAGTATTCATTAAATTATCACGGACGCATATATCAAATTTCTTTTTAATTAACAACAGCATTTTTCCACTGTAAATTTCATTATTAACCAGCACAATTGCTTTACTTTATTCAATAATGTACGTGCAGATTTTTAATTCATAATTTGCTCGTCTCTTCCCCCGTGGTTTCATACTGGGGTTTATTTTAATTAAATGCTGCATTAAATATACCGAATAATTGCAATTGATTTTAATTGGCCGAGTTCAGCTCGGTTTCATTTCGTTCCTGAAAATTCAAATAAGATAATTAATTATTATGGCTCGAGAGATGTTACATAATCATACAGGATTTATCGCAAATCACGTAATGTGCCGCCAAACTTTAATACCAAATCCGAATGCCTCAAATGTCCATCTCAAATGAGATTAAGATTTTTTCATCCACCCTCCCTCGCTTCTCAAACTCCATTACATTACAAATGCCTTGCAAAGCGCTCACTCTCTTCCATTGGCTATGATTTCTCTGTTTATGTGAATTTATTTAGCACTGCTCTTTACCACAATCGAAAAGCTCATAAACTGAAAATATCAAATTTACCTTCCATTACACGTTACCCTCAGTGCTCAAAACCTCAACACATACGTATTACATGCCCTAAACAAATACATTCATACGTTCTGTGACATACCATCATAGGCCTCCAATTTTCCCCTCGTGGCCACCAAAGCTTTAAGGTGGCACATTATTCCCACTGAATTGCAATCGGTCGATGCAATAGTAACATCAAGTGTTTATTGACATTTTGATTGATATTTTGGCGAAATCTGATCGATTTGTATCGACCGATGAACTTTTGGCTCGTACAAGCAATAAATTGTTGCTTTTATTAAAATGACGCCTCCCCTCCCCCCGCGTCCAATTGATAAGACATTACCGCGCAATTTTCTCCTCCATCGACGTTTAATATCGTCAATTTCTTTATGTGGGAAATTTCTGTTGCAATATATGCCAGTGGCAAGCACACCTGCCTACTCTCACCTGGAAATTTCATAAATTATCGGACGAAGAAACTCTGCCCCTCGGTGCACGCCCGGCCATCGCGCTTAAACAGCATAATGCGACAATTGCATTACTTTATCAATAGGCAGCGGGGATCGATGAGGGCATTTAACGAGAATTTCATTACGGAAAATCATTACGGGACATTGCAGATGGTTGGAAGGAAGAAGGAAAGCGGCCTCGCGTGGAAATCCATGGGTCTGCGCAATCGTGGCCCGCTCATTTGCCACATCCGTTTGCCCCATAAAGCACAGTTGACAATAAAACTGCTTGCAAATTTATTTCTGCAAAGAAAGCAGCGGTGGCAGCGATTAAATAGCCCAAACGGCCCATTACCCACCGACACCAGCACGGCTCCCCGAATCCCGGAAATATCAACCAATTAATTAATTGGCAGCTCGGCCGCTCGGCATTAGTCCTGAAAACATTGGAGGTTTGATGAGTTCTCGGTAGGTTGGCGCTCGGATTACATTGCAAAGTCCTTGTCCTTGGGTGGCGTGGAGCACTTTTGCGAGGGGCAGAACGGGTTCCAAAGGTGCTCTTAAGGCCTAGAGAGCATCTAAGATGAAAGGGGACGAGGTAAAAATTCTTTTTATGCCCATAAGAAGGAGATTACGTAAAGCGACGTGGGCTCTAATCCAAAGGCTGTGATGCTCGAGGGGACGGGAAGAAAAGGTCGGGGGAGGGGAGGAGAATCGCTAAATAAAAGCGAAGCCCGAGCAGTTGAAAGTACCTGCTCAACGAGACACTGCGCGAGTTATATACCGAGGCGTGCGTACGCTGCGGAAGGTATAAAAGGCAAAAAATGAGCGAGCATTGGTGCAAACGCGCTTCGTCCTCGTTGCGGCCTGGCGGCGTCGTGGCGTCGCGGCGTCCTGGCGTTGTGGCGTTGTGGCGTTGTGGCCGCACCGCTTTGTCAGTGTCTCCTGCTCCCTCCCTCCTCTCGCTGCCCCTCATCGCGCCACCTTCCCTCTTTCTCTCTCACTCTCTGTCTGTCTGCCTGCGTGTACGCACTGCGTTTCGTGCATAACTCGTCGTCGCTCTCGGCCAAGAGCTCTTTCGCCGCTCGTGGGGCTACTTTTCAACTTTTTACCTTTAAGCAGAGCCGACGCGCGCGGGCACGGGGAGGTCGAGCAGCAGCCCGGCCCCACAGCCCTATGAGGAATGTACGTGGTCCCGGTGGGGGGAGGGGGAATGTCTCCTGTCTCTCAGGCGCAGGCGTCACGTCCTTGCGGGCGTGTGCGAGTGCGAGGGGCCGCTTGACGTATGTAAGAGATCCGCGTCACGCGGAATTTTCGTTGTATACCTGGCGTTCTTGTTCGTGTTACAAACGCGTTTACAGACGCGCCCTCGCGTAACCCTGGCGGCCCTACCTCTGCCCGTCTTCTCCTCTTTCCCGCCTCTCCTTATTAAGCATAAGAGCGCCCGCGAGTTGGCTAACGAAGGCATTTTTGCGGCAAGGAGGGAGAGAGGGAGGGAGCAACAGCAAACTACTGATTTATCGATAATTTTGTTGAGGTGGTGGCGCGATGCGCCGTAGGAGCGGCGGTGGTACCGCCATTTCTCCCAACACGACATTCTCGAATTAAAGCGGAGAATTTGCAAGTGCGTGGGCTCGCCACAACACGCGCAGCTCGTTCGTGGTCGCGTGACGCGAGTTGCCCGCGCACTTGGCACGTGGGAGTTGGGTAACTCAATTATCCGCGCATTAAGGTGCGCGACTCGGTGGCTCGGCTTTTTCCGCGATGAATAATTGTCGGGCGTTTAGTTTAGCGATGGGGGGATTGTACTTTTTGCCCCGTAAATTGTTGCCTCAAGGAGAGGCAGTATGCCCCGGTGGTGGTGCGCTGTCATGGGTATTGGCCGCATTGGGGAATTGCGTTCGCCTGTGCCAAGTCAAGTGCGGATGGCAAATTGGAGGGGGAAATTGCTATGAAACAGTTTGCCGCGCAGCAGATGATTGTATTGGAGGAGGAGGCGAAGGGAGGGATCTGATTATTTGGTTGGTAAAGTCAAATGGCCAATGTGGGCATTGGATTGTTGCGACTAGAGCGAGAAAAAGTTGAGTGCGGAGAGAGTTGGAGGAAGCTCCGCGAGAGCTTGGTATGCGTGCTAATAATGAAAAAGGAGCCGAGGACCAGCAGGATCCATTGTTGCTAATGTTATTGACACTTTGCCGGCCACGCAGAGAACGCGGGCGAGACAGAGATCCGTCGATCAATGAATCCTTTATCGATGACGTGGATGCCCGAGACGCTACCTCGAGCAAGTCTCGTTGCCGCAGTCTCATCGCGCATGCGCGCCAATGCCCGCGACGGGAAAATCGCGGCCCACGCCTCCAGGATCCCGGCGAGCAACCCCCGACGGCGAGATGGGAAGCGGACTCGGCCACTTTATTGTCTGCGCGGCATAAATTAAGCGCCACGAGCGAATAATCCGAAGAAGCTGTCGCTTCTCGCTACCATAAACTCGCCGGCCGCGCGCATAATTGAGCCCAATAGTATGCAAATATAAAACAACAATGACAACAACGAGTCCCTACTCCAAACGCTTTTTAAATAATAATTAATTTATAGGGAGCGCGGAATTTATAGAAATGGCGGCGCAGCATCCTTAGCTCGCTCATATTTAACGATCGTTAGTCGAATAGTTTACGATCGACATATTTATTAAACGGCACTCTTTAGAGGCTAACATGTCCGGCTAACAAGCCGGCATTGCCAACACTCCCGGCGCAAAGCACACACGCGCGCGCGCTCACCTACATGCCCGTATGAAATATAGCAGCCAGACAGGCCACCCAACCCCCCACCCCCCACCCACCCACCACCCCCCGATACCTTAACAAGAACAATGTCTGCGGCGAGAGGGACGACAGCAGCAACGGCCACTCCAGCGACATTATTCTACCGTGAATTAATAGGGCCGAGCGGGCATTCTAGCCGTGCCACACGGCTATCTTTATCCTCCCAAGGCCTTGG